>JBAPGN010001671.1:0-2500 GCA_037355405.1 Vitis amurensis | reverse complement strand
TTAAAACCCAATTTTTGCTTCAAAACACAAATATAATCGTATGAATAAAAAGGGTGTGTATGTATTTGGGGGTATACCCTTTGATCTTGAAGACCATGCCCGGTTATCCCAATTATAAAACATTTTTCAAAATCACCATTTTTCCTCATTTCCATCTCATTAATGGAATGGAACGGGCCAATTATACCCAAAACCCATTCAATTGTATTTTCATGATTTTTTATTTTAAAATAATATTGCGAACATGATATTTATGAATTTATTTTATTTATAATTTTTAATTTCAATGATTTGAAAAAACCAATTTTAAGTTTTTATATTATTATTGCAATTATAAATTTTAATCATTTTCTAAATTAATTGTTCTGAAAAAATAAAACTTTTAGAAATCTTTCACTTGGTAATTTAAGTAAATTATATTGTAATAATTATTTTATGTTTTAAATTTCCACTTTGTTTTATGTAGTCGTATTTTAAAATTTTAATTTATCACTTTTAATAATTTTTTTCCAATCCAATATCAAACACGGCCAGCAACCCTTTAAAAACCCAATCAATTTCAATACACATCATTGTGATCAATTTTTGTTTATAAATTTTTTTTTTATCACAATTATTCCATAAATAAAACGTGATCCATTTTAGGCAATATTTTGAAGAGTAAATTTTCAAAATTTGTTTTCAACTACGCTCTGAGTCGAATGAGCCTTTGACTAACTTCCACCACCCATGGCTTCTCACGGTGGTTTATTAAATTGTGGGGCCCCAGGCGTCTAACTTAATTCCCATTCAATCATCCTCACGCTTCACAAAAACAGAAACCCAATATTTAAATTACTGCGACGCAGAGAAGCAACAGCCAAAAAGGCCATCCAAACGAGAGAGCGTCCTCTTAAAGGTAGACCACCCTTGCGCTTGTGGTTTTCTCTGCCTATCTCTCTTAGCTTTTTGCCTCAACAATCTCATCCGCACAGATTCATCATCCGCTTCTCGATCCACCACTGTAAGTTCCCAACCTCGCTCTTCAAACCCTAATTTCTTCTCCGCATCTCTCGATCCTCCCCAATTTTTTATTTGTTTATTTCTTATTTTATTTATCAGTTTATTTTTTCGGTATCTTTTTGGTAGTCCGTGCATGTGTTGGTTGATTTCGATTCGCAGTCTGGTTCTGATTTTGTGTGTTTATTTATTGGAATGATTTGATGATTTTTGGTTCTTGAGTTTTTGGTCTTTGTGCGGTTTGGTTGGTTTGATTTGATCTGCGATGTTTTTGCGGGGATGGTTCCTCGATCTGCTTCTGAATTCTGGATTTTTATTGTTTTTATATGCGAGATGCGGAATGCTGATATCGATAGTGGATAGTGCTTTTAGGGTTTGATTTGCGACTTGGAAAACGAGGTCAAGTTGTGTGTGTGGAACATCTTGATAGGGTTTTTGTCATTTTTTTGGTAACTTGATAGGGTCAAGTTGTGCGTGTAGAACATCTTGAAGTTGGAATTATTTTTTATGCCACGATTTTTTTAAAAATACACTACTTTGACAAAAAAACCGATTGAGGTAGACAAGAGTCACAAGACTAGGCATATAATTAACCATTAATCATAAGGAAAATGCTATTATACATATTTGGTATCATATCAAAACTCAAAAATCTTCAAAAATTATTGAGACCAATTCATCAAGTATAAAAAATAATAATATCTACACATAAAGCAGTGTGACTATTTCAATATATATTACTTACATTTCCATTAATAGCACTTTCATTAAAAATATTTTTAAAAATAATCAATTGAGATTTGGATATAGAAAACAAAAAGGTGCTTTGGTAATGTTTTTTGTAATGTATCACATAACAAAAAAATAATTTTTGGAATAATGACATCAAATAATTGTTCGAATCATTTAAGTGATTTTGTAGGCTTTTAAAAAATTTGTTAAAACATAATTTATGTAGGTAGCACTTTCAAACATTAGAAAATGCTCTCAAAATCATTCTCTCAAAGTGATATTAATTATGAATTTATGACCTTGGATAGGATCAAAGATAGAGTTGGACAGTGGAATGCAGAAACATGATTTGTGGGACTGACCACAAATACTTGGACTGATGCTGTTTGAGGATTAACAAGTTCATATTGATGGATGGTTGTGGCTGTCAACAATGCAACAAAATTTCAATGAAACTTTATTTTTCAATATTAATCAAACCAAATCTCAAAACTTGTTCTCCCTAATACAGGTTTTTGAATGAGTATCTCCAATGTTAATCACCAAGAAGGAAAAGAAAAATCAGCAGGTATAAGTAGCTCAAATAAAAAATTTTCAGGGTTGTCATCCCAGTTGTTTCTTGTCCTTCTCTATATCTACCTCCAACACTTCCTGAGGGTTGAAAAGAAGCTATGCTTTTACCAACTACGATTTATTTGAAATGGATAGAATAGAAATACATATGAGAGAGTGACTCACTGTAATTCTCTGCTTCGAGTAATTTGCAACT
>JBAPGN010001670.1:0-18064 GCA_037355405.1 Vitis amurensis | reverse complement strand
TCAGGCTTGTAATTGTCAAACTTATGATTGTCAAGCTTGTGATACACATCATCCATGGAGGGTCCACAAACTCATAGTGGAAGATGAAAAACCATGAAAAGTCAATGATTAAATAAGCCACCTAGGTCATTTAAGTCAACAATGTGTAGTATGTGTTTACACCTAGAAACCTAATACTTGATGACTAACCTAAGCTCAACCTAAATTAAGAAGCAATCAATGTGAGGTGAATCCAACTCAACCTCTAACTTAAGGTATTCAATCAAAGCCCAACTTAACCTCATTTCTCTAAGTTCGGGTTGAGTTTAGGTTAATCGAGTTAAATTTGAGTTGATTGAGTTGATCGGATTGCATAATTCAAAATCCATGCATAATGTTTTATAAAAATCTTTTTTCTATATATTTAAATAAAAATTTAAATAATAAATAAGACAAAATTTGAATATAGTAACAAAAAGTAAAAAATTAAATTTATATATCTTTCTAAAAAATGAAATATATATGATATAATATAATTTATTATTTTTTCTTAAGAATTTGAGTTGATTGAGTTGACCGGGTGGCATAACTCAAAATTCATGCATAATGTTTTTTTAAAAGCTTTTTTTTGTAGATTTAAATAAAAATTTAAATAATAAATAAGACAAAATTCCAATATAGCAACAAAAAGTAAAAGATAAATTTATATATCTTATAAAAAATATAAAATATGTATGATATAATATAATTTATTATTTTTCTTAAAAATTTAAAAAGAAAATAAATGTTATTATAAATGATAATATACATTATAAATATTATAAAAAATACTAAATTAGGTTTGGGTTATGTGAATCTTAGCTCAAGCCCAACCAAGTTGAATTAGGGTTGAAAAAACCTAATCTAAAGACAATTCAAGTATTAAAAATGATTGCCTAAACTACCCCCTAAATATCAAGTTGGGTTCATTTGGGTTAGGTAAGCCCAACTTGCTCAAGTTGCACCCCCTAATACCAATAGAAGGCCAAATATTCCTCGAGGATATTTGACCTAATCGCATAATAAAAAGGCTCAATTTAAGTGAATTCCTAGGGATCAAGATGACCCAAGAATGATGGAGGCAAAAGTCAAGCACAAAAGTGGAGGCTTAACGCAGCTAATGGAGGACTCAAATGATTAGGAAATCAAAATCCAAAGGCAATTTCATTTGAGAAGTTCAGAAATCAAAATTTAAATAAAGTGGAAGACGAGAAGACAGAAACTCAAATTAGAATTAATTTTGATTTGAGTGAAGGTGAAATAATAATAATAATTTGAAGGAAAGCATGCAAAGATATTTTGATTTGAGAAAGCAAAATCAATGTTTTAAACGAAAATTTCAATTTCATTTCGATTTAGAGAGTAGAATTGATTTCAAGATGAAACACAAAAGGGGAAGTTAATAGCTCAAATATAATATTCCGATTTGAGAACACTTGAAATCGAAATCTTCAATTTCAAAGTCTTTTTGAGTTGTAACACTTCAAGAATTGTTTCCGTGACTACCTTTTGTTAGATATTGTATGAAAGTCTTTTTGAGTTGAAACACTTCTGATTCGTCCCTAATTCTGATCACAAATCTCTAGCAGCGGTGCCATTTGGTTCTTTCCCCGGCAACGGCGCCATTTGATTCGTGCCCAATTGGTGTCTCAGCTGATTCGTGTCCAGCTGGTGCTCCTTGATTGAGGGAGTAATCAACAAAATTTATAACCTATAACACCATATACTAGGGTAGCAAAGACAAAGCTACTATAGCATAGTGGCTCTAGGATCGTCCACTGGGATGGGTTTTCACTTCACAAATGATATTAATTCAAAGTTGAATTGGTGCCTTTTCATTTCAAGGTTAGCTTTAAAAGAAAACATAAAGATGTTTGAAAGAAAAAGGTTTGGTTTTAAACTAACTAAAAAGAAAGTAATAGGAATTACTTATGAAGAAAAATGTTTCTTGGAGTTCAGATCACTAGGCTCAGGTTCCTCATACAAAAAGGAGAGTTCCGGTCACTTGTTTCTTTTCCTCGCATTAGAGAATTAACATATAGTTCCTTCTCCAACCAGTGTTGTACAGATGCTTCCCTTTAATGGGTTCAAACACTAAATCCCTCTCACTGATGCATCTTGCAATGGCTCATACCTCTCACCTAGCACTTGCCATTCAAGGTGATCTTTAACCTTGGATTACCCGTCAAAAGCTCGCAAGAGATAACTAATGGATGTCTCCTTGGAGTCCAAAAGCTTACCAAGTGTTGGCTATTCTAGAAAATCCTACCCTGAAGTCACCTACCAGAGGCTTGCAAGGGGTAAACTAGTGCATTTCCATGGTTGGAAATCACTTGCCTTACCAAGTGTTGGCCCAGGTGAATTAAAGGCGTTTTAAGTTAACTAAAAAGATAAAAACCATTAACGGGTCACACTTTCTCTTCATTAAAAACTAAAACAACCAAAACTTCCAAATTATGCATGTGGAAACTTACCCGGCTTTCCTCACTCCAAGAGACAAAAAGCTTAGCCTCTCATCCTCTGAGGAAAAATCCTCAAAGTTTGGTTGGCTAGAAAATGAAAAGAAATAAAAAATGAAAGAGAAGGAAAAACAGAGCAAGGCTCTGTATATTCTATATATGATATATGATGTATTACACGATTCTCATTACAGTGGATGCAAAGGAATATATATAGAGGAGTTTTTCCAACCTTCCTCACTAAGAAATCTTATGGTTGGTGGCTTACAAGGAGAATGATGGAAATTTACACAAAAATATCTGAAGAAAAGATCTAAAAGAGTCGGTGCACAAATATCAGGAAGCTTCAGGAACCATTTCGCAGGAGAAAATGGTGTCTGCGAGATTTCGCAGACACTCAAGAGGGCTGCGAAATAATTTCGCAACACCAAGCTAAACTCGCAGGGCTGCGAAACTGGCTTCCACCTTGAGGTTCTCAGCATTCCAGCTTGCGGCATGTATCGGGTAGCTTCAGGAGGAATTTCAAAACACTGTACAAAAAGGCTGCGAAATTCTCGCAACAAAATGATGATTTCGCAACACTTTGGAGTGATCTTCTTGCAATGGCTGTAACTCCTTCATTTCAACTCCGAATCGCGCACCGTTTGAAGAATTGGATTCTTGACTTCCTGAGCTTTGAAATGGTATATAGAATGTAGAAAATGGACATCGGGAAGTGCTCCAACAGTGGGAAAGAAGACTGCAGCTGCTATCCCCTGTTTTCGTCACTCTGTTTTCCTCTTCTCCTTGCTTTTTCCTTGCATTCCGGATTTGCTTATGGCAAAGGACTTCAAAGCTTTGGTTCTTCATGTTCTTGAGCTTTTCAAAAGCTTTGCTATGACTTATCCAAGTAGCTCCTCCATCATTTGGCATGCTTTGGTGATCAAATTACTAACAAAAACACCAAAACTTGCACAAAATGAGTAAAATTGCTTTCAAGGACCCTTAACATGCCAATTGAGTTAAAAGGCCTAAACTACTACTCAAAAGTGGTTAAAAGGATTGATTATAGGCTAATCAAATAGCACTTTTTGAGTAGTAATCAACTTCAAGAATGGTTTCCGTGACTTCTTTTTAATAAATATTGTATGTTTTCGGATGTTGCCATACATATATATATATATATATATATATATATATATAAGCAATCCATTGAAGACTTCCATAATATTCCGATTTAAGAACAATCGAAATCGAAAGTCTTTCTGAGTTGTAACACTTCAAGAATTGTTTCTGTGACTTCTTTTTATTAGAAATTGTATGTTTTAGGATGTTGCCATACATATATATATATATATATATATATATATATATATATATATATAAGCAATCATTGAAGACTTCCAAAGCTTGCATGCTTAGTATATACATAAAGCAACGACTAATCCAATAATTCGTATTTAATACTCAGAGTTTGTTTGATAATAATTTTAGAAAACACTTCTAGTTAAAAAAAAAAATTTAAATGAAACGTAAATAAAATACTTTTATAAAAACGCTTCTACTTAAAGCACTTTAAAGAGAAATATTGTAAAATGCATTCTTAATCTTTTAGATATGCAAGTTTTTAAATCTCACATAACTGCATGCTGAAGAATACGAAATGGAGGTTGAAGTTGTAAGTACTTCGGTGAAAGTGAGTTTTAATTTTCAGGCTTTTGTGAATGGAAAGTTGTGCAAGGACCCAAGCTTTCTATGTATTTTAGGGCCTAAATTAGGTATCACCCAAGCTTAAAAATCAATGTTGTTAGAGCTTGGAAGTCTGTATGCATGGATGGTTTTCTCGTAACATTCTCTCAAGAGCAAGGCACTCCATGGTTCATTTAGCAGTTACAGATGAATTCAAGGGTCTTCACCATAATAATAAATAAGAAAAAGTAATTGTCTAGTCTATGCCTGCACCGGCTCTACAATCTTTTATAATGTTAGGTATGCAACAATGCTAAATACAATTTGGGAAAAATGACCTTGGGATGAGTGTGTAAGATCAGAAGTATTGGTTAAGCACCGATATAATCCTTGGAATGAGTCAAGGCTACGAGACGGATGTGTTGTGTGGGATGGATCAACCATGAATCTCTGCTATGTACCTTAGAATGATTAAGCCTGAAGATGAGTGCAAGTAGGGACATCAAACCGTATAAAGATGATAGCTTAACCTTATGACTGACAACTAATTGGTTTTCTGATGAGATAATTAAGTCTTTTATTCCAACAAATAGTATTAGAACTAGGTCATAGGTTTGAGTCGCAAGAGCCCCATGTTGGAGGAGGAATGTTACAACGCTGTGGAAAAAATGATCTTGAGTGTGAATGGTCGAAGATATATAAGTACTGATATAAGCGTTGTACTTTTTAGTTCCTTTGTTTATTTGAAGATGTCTAACCTAATTGGAGTATAGTTTTTGCATACAATCTTCGAGATAAACAATTGGGAGTAGTTGTTGAAGAACCATTCATCATTGAAAGTGAAAAAAACCGTTCATTGAAGACTTGGTGAGTTTATGCATGGCATATACTAGTAAAACAAAGGACTAATTCAAGGACTCTTGTCTATAAATTGAGATGTTTCCCATCCAAAATTTCTCACCCCTCACCTCAAGTTCTCAACACAAAGATTTGTGATTGTTAGAGTTACTACTCTAACAATGAAGAAGGGTGTTAGTTTCTTGATAACTGTTGCCCTCATAGCATTGGTTTCCTCTCTTGCCTCTGCCTCTGATCCAAGCCCACTACAGGACACCTGTGTTGTCATTGATGAGCCTAAGGATGCTGGTATTTCTATAGTAACTCATTGATCTTATAGCTATTTTCAGTACTACTTTTTTTATTGATATGATGAATATGGTTTGATACTAGTGATCTTTCTTTAATTTCTTTATCCCTTCTTATGCAGTATTTGTGAATGGAAAGTTCTGCAAGGACCCAAAGCTGACCTGTAAGAAAATAGAGCAGAACAGAGTGTTTTGGAAATCTGGAAATCTGGTGTGTATTCGATGAATCAACTTAAGGGAAGAAGATGCATATATACAAAGCATTGGTTAGCCTATTCTAGGAATCTATGTGCAAACGTATCAGTTACAATCAATCAAAAATAATCTTCTATATACAATCAAATATCATCCTCAAATTATGGGATCCTTGATTCTTTTCCCATAATACTCCCCCTCAAGTTGGAGCGTGTATGTCAAGAACGCCAAACTTGTTGAGAAGGGAATGAAAAATTGATGAATTGAGTGGCTTAGTGAACAAATCAGCAAGCTGGCAAGATGATGGAACATGAGCAGTTACTATGGCACCTGATTGAATTCGTTCTCGAACAACATGACAATCGATTTCTATATGCTTGGTACGTTCATGGTAAACTGGATTAGCAGCAATATGGAGTGCTACTTTACTATCACATAATAGTTTGGCAGGTTGTGAGTGTTCTACCTTCAAGTCATCCAACAAATACTTGAGCCATGTAAGTTCACATGTAATGGAAGTCATTGCTCGATATTCTGATTCAGCTGATGACCTTGACACTGTTGTCTGTTTCTTGGTTTTCCATGAAATAAGAGCTCCTCCAAGAAAAATGCAATATCCAGTCACAGATCGTCTTGTGATCGAACATCGAGCCCAATCTGCATCACAAAATCCTCTTAGTAGCAAATTTTCTTTGGCAGGAAAATATAATCCTTGTCCAAGTGCACCTTTAAGATATGGCAGAAGATGATGAACAACATCCAAATGAGGCTTTCTTGGTTCTTGCATAAACTGGCTTAAAATGTGAACTAAATAACTTATCTCTGGCCTTGTAATGGTAAGATAAATGAGCTGTCCGACCAATCTTCTGTAAGTGGATGGATTCTTTAATAAATCTCCTACTGTGGGCAGGAGTTTATTATTTTCTTCCATAGGTGTCGACAATGGTTTGGCCCCAAGCAAGCCTGATTCATCTAAGATATCAAGAGTGTATTTTCGTTGGGATATCGAAATACCATCAGTAGAACGAGCAACTTCAATACCAAGGAAATATCGTAATTGATCGAGGTCCTTGATGCGAAATTTAGTGTGGAGAGACTCCTTAAGAGCTGCAATTACATTCTCATCATTGTCGGTGATGATCATGTCGTCTACATAGATGAGCACAGCTGTGAAAGAATTACCAGAGATCTTTGTGAAAAGTGAATAATCAGCCCTTGATTGATGGAAACCATCTTGTTGAATGGTGGCAGAAAATTTCTGAACAGCTGAGGAATATAACCAATTAATGGCAATGATTCGGAAAAACAATGGTGGTAATTCACAACATTTTGCAAATGCCACAGGTATAAATATGCCATCATCCAAAATTATTCCGGATTGCCCATACTCAAATATGTGTTGGATTATTGATAGTGGAGCCACGGATCATGTGACTTCCTCAGCTGAATTATTAGATCCGAAAAATTTGCCCAGAACCACTACCATTAGTTTGCCAGATGGTGGTCAAGCACATATTGAGTCAATTTAGTTCATTGCATGTTACCCCCCACATTAAACTTGATGACGTACTCAAAGTTCCACAATTTCAAGTTAATTTACTATCAGTTAGTAAACTAACGCGGGCATTACAATGTATAGTGATGTTCTTTTCCGATTTTTGTGTTGTGCAGGACACTACTACGAGGAAGATGATTGGCCTAGGCAAGCAACATAATGGCCTCTACTACCTAGCACAAGACCAAAATCCAGTCTTGGCTTACGCCATTCATAAACATTCTGATCTTTGGCATCAATGTCTTGGGCACCCATCATCCGGTCTTCTTCAAGTTCTTCCTAAAATTAATCCTGAAATTTATTTTGATTCCAAGCATGTTTGTGAAATTTGCTCTTTAGCCAAACAAACTCATTTGTCCTTTCCATCTAGTTTCATTTCTTCTCACGCACCTATCGATGTGAAATTGATTGTTGCCCCTGCCTATGTTCCACAATGTCTCGCTTGATCTGACAAATTCTTGAATCTTTTCCTTGCAAAAAACGTTCTCGTAGATCTGCCCAGATTTCTGCTGCTGTTTCGGCATAAATCACACTGCTGGCTATGTCTGGATGAAAGGAATTCAATAACCATGAGATCACCATATCATTGTAACGTTGCCAAGAAGGAAAACTATCATCAGTCGAAGAGGGTGGCTTAATGGAACCTGTGAAGAATCCAATTTTGTCTTTAGCACTCAAACTGATCCTCATAGCCCGACTCCATGTGCTGTAGTTATCTCCTTCAAGTACTTTGGAGACAAGTACCATACTCGGGTGGTCCGAGTGGTGTAGAGAGAAGGGATCTAAAGCTTCTGTGGTAGCCTTAGATGATGTCAATCCCATTTTGTTGATGTCCATGGCAGTAGCTGTAATGAGGAAATAGGTTGCGAAAGCGCTTGGAAGGATTCAGAGTCACTAGGTTTAGTGCTCTGATACCATGTAAGAAAATAGAGCAGAACAGAGTGTTTTGGAAATCTGGAAATCTGGTGTGAATTTAATGAATCAACTTAAGGGAAGAACATGCGCGCATATATACAAAGCATTAGTTAGCCTATTCTAGGAATCTATGTGCAAACGTATCAGTTATAATCAATCAAAAATAATCTTCTATATACAATCAAATATCATCCTCAAATTATGGGATCCTTGATTTTTTTCCCATAATATGACCGCCGCCGAAGATTTCTTCTTTTTAGGCCTGGATAAGCCAAGAAACACATCAAATGCAGTAGCCTCAAATGTCACTACTATAAATGTTGAAAAAATAAAGGGACTCAACACTCTTGGCATATCCATGGTTCGTATTAACTATGAACCATATGGCTAAAATCCTCCTCACACTCCCCCTCGTGCCACCGAGATCCTAACTGTCTTGGAGGGAACCCTCTACGTTGGGTTTGTCACATCCAACACCGAAAACCGATTCATTAGCAAAGTCCTCAACAAGGGGGATGTTTTTGTGTTTCCTATTGGTCTCATTCACTTCCAACTCAATGTTGGGAAGACTAAGGCAGTAGCCATTGCAGCTCTAAGCAGCCAAAATCCGGGTGTTATCACCATAGCCAATGCAGTATTTAGATCAGATCCACCCATCAATCCTTATGTTCTCACAAGGGCCTTCCAGTTGGACAAGAGCGTGGTTAAGTACCTTCAGTCACGGTTCTGATGGGACAACAACTAAGAAACTATATACATAAAGAAGTTATATATGAACCATTGGTCTGCTTGTTTTCAAGTATAATGATTAAGAGGGTTTATTTTGTAATTTTGGTGTGGACTTTGGCCATACTACTAAAATAAAGCAGTTTGTCTGCTACGCATCTTTTTCTGTACTTCTATCTCTCAATACTATACCCAGGATTAGCCTATGTTTGTCTAAAAAAATCTTATCCAAATCTTGGATATTTTACTTGTTAAAAACAACTAGACAATAAGTCCCAGTTGCTTGATAGATTACCCTGGAATAATTCTTAAAACCCAGGATGATCTAGAATCCAGTGCTCTAAAGTCTCTAGAGCATGTATGAACCGAACAACTTACTCATGTATACATAAAATTGGAAAAACTCAATCCATTAATGAAGACTTGGAAAGTCACTATATGAACACTTGCAGGCCTATTTGCTTACTCATGTATACATAAAACATAGACTAATCTAAGGACTAGTATGTAATAAATTTGACATTTTTGGTATTTGAGGTTTTTCACTTCTCACCAGGGGACACAGATTGGGACTGTTGGAGACAACCTAACAGCTTAGTTTAAATGTGTTTGTTAAGCATCCCTGTAACGCCCAGAAATTTTAAATAGGGATAAGATAGGAAATTTATAATAATAATAATAATAGTGAATTAATTATTTTAATAAAATGAAAGAGGGGTAAAAAGGTGATTTTCCTAATAAATACCTAGGTATAAATTGAAAAAAAAAAGGAAAAATCCTTTCTATTTTTCTCTGAATTTTCATTCCTATTGGCAGAATACCAGAGGACATAAGACTTTCGGATATAGGGTTTGAAGAACAAATTTCTCTAGGTAAGATTTTTGTTTTCTAATTCTTAGATCTTATTTTAATATATTCATTATATTTTTAACCTTAGGTAGGAAACCCCAATCTAGATTAGGGTTTGTGTTTCTTAAAAAAAAAAAAATTAATTTTGTGGTGGATAATGTGTGATAGTTGTGGCAATGTGAAGCCCCGTAGAATTAAGGATTAAAATAAATAAATAAATAAACAACAATGGGAATGTGTGGATCCGTTGGGTGTGGAGTGTATGTTTTCTTATTTAATGTTTAATGGTTGGTGTGTGTTGGAGATGGTAGGATAGGTGTGGAAAGTGAGGTTTTGAAATAAATAAATAGAAGAAAAAAAACAAGTGGCAGAATAGTGATTAAAAAGAAAATGTGGAGATCATGGAGACGTATTGTGTGTGGGTTTGGTTATGTGGTTGAAAAGTCAATGACTTGTGATATTGAGGGTGGAAAGGAAAAAGGATATATTGAGGATTGTAGGATAATCTTATTAAAATATGAAGTAGGTCCTAGGAAAAGTTGGAATAAATAATTAAAGAAATAAATTCTTATGCAAAGTGATGAAAGAGATTATTGTAAATAAATATTTTTAGGAAATTCAATTTAGTTTAGGAAAGAGAAATAAATTATTGAGGATAAATTGTTATTGGTTAAAAAGTTGGAAAATAATTTTTGTAATAATAATATTGACTTAAAAAAAATAAAAAATAAATAAATAAATTCATTCTAGGATTCCCAAATCTATTTTAAATGAATAGTCAATAGTGTTGATAGTACCTTTTTGTTATGTTAGGTGAGAAGTAAATTTGGGGCCAAACTTTTCAAGATTTGGAGTGCTTATTTGAGGTAAGGGAAATTAATGCAATTGTTAATTTTTTTTTTGAAACAATTTATATATACATATATATATACATTATTTGAAAACGTTTGAGTTATATTCCATTTTATGCATGGATCAAACCTGTTTTGCATGAAAAGTATGTTAGAATTTTATATTTTGTTTTTGACAAATAAATGTGGAGATATTATATATTGTAAATTTGAATAAATGAAATAAATATTTGAGTCTGGTTTGTTTGGCCCTTGTCAACGGGATATAATAGTTGACTTTTGACTTTTGGCCCTTGTCAATGGGATATAATAGTTGACCTTTACATTTCTTAGTGGGGAATGTAATTGATTTGAACCCCAGCCTCTAGGGGTTTCGGTTAGAGGTTACTAGTACTAGTAGTGTTTGGTTCCATCCACCTTAAAGGAACAATTTGAGGCTAGCCACTCATTTGAAAAGTCCTACCTAACTGGGCACCCTTTGATGTGTGATGACCAGAGTAAATAAATTATTGGAATGTTTTGACTGAATTTGATATGAAAATGTTTGAATCAGAAATAAATGCATACAGTTAGAAATTTTGAATGTATTGGCAAAAAAAAAATTTAACTCACAGGTTTATGAAAATGATTGATTACAATATCTCCTATTTTGCAAATGAATTTGAAATATTTGATCCATGGATTGCATTAATGTTCCTTATTGGGCTGTGAGCTCATTCCTATATGTTGACTACTTTTCAGGTACCCTTAGTTCGGGTGAGGAGTGATGGCTAGGCTGAGGAATGGTCATCATTAGGATTTGACTTAGGATTTTATGTTGGATTTTGTTTAACTATTAGTTATGTTCATTTGAATCTTTTGGTATTTGGAAGCTATTTGGATATTGATCCTTTAAATTTTATGTTAGTTCAAAGTTGAGTTTTGGAGATTTTGAAATTTGTTTTAGTACTTGAATTGTTTAAGTTTGCAAATATTTGGACAATGGATTTTGGATAGTGGATGTTTTAGTTTTGAAATTGAATTTTGAGGATTTTAGATTTTGTTCCGCTACTCTAAACAGGTATTTAGTAATTGGTAACTTTCGATTACAAGATAATTGTTTGGGTCAGGTTACACTGTAAGCCTTCAGGTTTGAAGTGTGAAATGACCGTCATGCCCTTGAGTGGGTCTTGGGGCATGACAATCCCTTTCTCTCATAATACATAAATAAATTCACTATCAAAAACCATAAATAAACATTTGAGCTGATTGCTCATATAGGGGAGGCTGCAAGCAGGGATTGAAAAATCGGGAAATATCGCCGATATTTCTAAGAAATATCGGATATCGGTCGTCACCGAAAACATAATCGCCACCGATTATCGATCCATGGAAATATCTCCAAAAAATCGGCAAAATGGCCGATATATCGGCGAAATATCGGTGAAACACCGAAAAATCGGAGAAAAATCGCGAGTGGATCTGACGCGCGGAGCAACCGGATGTATTTTTACCGATTTTTCGGAAAATTTCCCGATATTTCCTACCAGTCCAGCCCGCGCAGTTGTGTTTTTCAGCCTGGCTCAAAAATCGTGGATTTAGGGTTCGTGAAATTTAAATCCAATGGCACAACAGCAAAAAGACCCCTAAAACAGATCCAGAAAACACAGGGAGCAAAAGAAAAGCAATTTTTTTTTGTTTTCTTTGGGAGTTTTGAATGGATTTTCTCGGAAATCAAACGAGGATGAATTTTCCCAAAAATCGAATGGGGGATGGATTTTCTTGGGAATCAAACGGGGGTTGCAAAAAAAAAATAATAATAACATGATTAGATTAGTACCTACGAGGATTGAGATTTGAGAGTAGTAGAGGAAAATAGGGCTTTTTTTTAGGGATTCTCTCGCTGGAGGAAAACTTCATAAAAGGGTTCTTAATGCCCGAGAGAGAAGTGGGTGCCTTTTTTATTTTTTTTATTTTTAGATTTAGGGGAGATAATAAAATAAAAAAAAATAAAAAAAATAAAAACATGAGAACAATTTTCCACTCTCTATATAAATAATTATTAATTTTCAACCTTTATTTGGATTATTAAATAAATTAATATTAATAGAAAAAGTTGTTATCACATATTTTTAATAAATTTTAAAAATTAAATCTCAAATAAGATATTTTATATAAATTAATTTAATTTATCATTTAAAATATAATAAAATATGTAAAAAAATCATGAGAACAATTTTCCACTCTCTATATAAATAATTATTAATTATCAACCTTTATTTTGATTATTAAATAAATTAATATTAATAGAAAAAGTTGTTATCACATATTTTTAATAAAATTTTAAAAATTAAATCTCAAATAAGATATTTTATATAAATTAATTTAATTTTTCATTTAAAATATAATAAAATATGTTTTAATAAAAATATTTTAAAATTTTTAAAATAAATACTGTCTTCAACAAGATGAACTCCCTTCATCTAATAATATAATGAAACCACATCGATATCTTCCTTAGTATAAGGACTATTGCAATCTCATATTTCTTAACTCAATTTTAACTTTATACACTTTCAAAATTCATATATATTATTTTTTAAAATTCAAATATCGAGTCTACCAATATATCTCTATTTACGATATTTTTCTTCTTAATTATATATATATATCAATTACACTTACAAGATAACTTTAAAATGTGTATTCTTACTTATGTTATCATTTTTTGAAGTTTTTTCAAGCATTCCTATTAATTTTAAATATTTTCACTCCCACCGATATTTATGAAAAAATATCCACGATATTTATGAAAAAATAATCCACCGATATTTATGAAAAAATATCCACCGATATTTCTCCGATATTTCCGATATATCCGTAAAATTGAAGTACCGATATATCCGTAAAAACCGATATTTCAATCCTTGGCTGCAAGTATAAAAATCCTAGTCAAAGCTTTTGTCTTAAGAGGATGACCATCGTATGTACTTAGAAGAAGAGAAAGAAACAAACAAGTGAAAATAATATATGAGAGCTAAATATGGAATCAAATGGTGTTGGTGGTCATTGCTTAATTTCTCAAAAGATTGCTAGAAACAATGGATTTGTGATGCTATTATGAATAATGGGTGATGGGCTTATCGTACATATTGTGTGATAGCATTTGACTTTTGAATGTAAGAGTGGAAAGTATAGAAGCTAGCAGAATAAATTTTCTTGTTATTTGGATTTTATGTTTGAGAACTATAATTTAGAATTTTTTTTTACTAAAAATAAATATTTAAAATTTTTAATTAAATAAAAATTTGCTTCTTATATTTGTGGGCCCGTATTTTTCATGTGCACCCTCACTCAATCGGCGAGACTCGCTTTTATTTGGTGAAAAATTAATTTTTGGAAAAGTCGGAGTCGCCACTTATTTTATTTTATTTTATTTTAAAAGGAAAAATAAAATAAGAAATAAAACTTGAAAAAATGACTCCATAATTTTTGGAAAAAACGTGTCTTTGAAAAACCCGAATCTAGGTCTGGGGATCAGGTTACTTATTGGGAAGGTACCTCTAAGAGGTAACACCCCTTTAAGCCCTAAAAAGGTCTCTACTGACTAAGCTGAGGGAAATGTGGCAATTAATTGGTTAATTATAGATATCGAGGTAACTAAGGTGATTTAAAAAAAAAAATAGCATGTCAAACAAGATCAAATCACAATAAAGAAGAGTTAGGGTGCGTACTTGAACCACTTCTTAAGCACTATCACAAAACATCAAAGGTTGGTTTAGATAGTATATCACCCAACATGCACTTCATCATAAATAATCGAATAATATAACAAACATCAAGACACCCAAGCATTATCAAACATAGGCATAATTCACAATGACAATCATGTTTACAGAATTTAGAAGGTAGGTGATACGGGGCATACCTGGATAGCATAGATAACTCATAATACGCTTCCTCGAGACATAGGGGGTTAGATGATAAATAATAAAATAAGAAATCCTAACATACATATCTAATTAGCATAGAAAAAATGATAAGAATATACAAAATAATCAAGTATCACACACATCTTGTATACGATTCTTAAAAATAGATAGATATGATTTCAATGAGTAACAAAGGTTGTTGCAAAAAATAAGTTTTGAAAAGATTTTCTTATGTAGAGGTTTCACAAATTCCCCAATCGATATACACGAATTTAGCCTAAAATTATCCCATTTGTTTGGGACCACAAGCTTGGATTCGTGTCTTATTCAAAACCAAAATTTTCATTGGAAGCCGAGAAAGATGCAAACCGATCAAAACATGGTTGCATATTATTATTATTATTTTAAAAAAAAAAGAGATTTTGATTCTAAAGACTCTAAATGAATTTTTTAAATGCACTTTAGGAGGAACATTTTGAGGAAAGGTTTCTTTTTAAAATAGGAAAATGATGATTTTCAAAAGACAATATTCAAGCATCAAACATAGGCAGCCAAAGGAAAACTAAATCACAAAATAGAGATTTAGACAATCATGTCAATTAAAGTGGTGAGAATAGGGTCAACTTTCATCGATTTCCAGTGGCCTTAAAAAAAAAGGATTTGACCAACAATTACCAAGGCAACAAACTAATGACTTCCTAATCAAACAAACTAACAAAAATATTAACCAAAACTGACATCTAGATTTCGAGAAGCGCATGAATTAAGATAAAAATCAATCAAGGGTTAACAACAAACATATGGAGATAATAATATGGGATCAATTAAAGTAAATTAACACTCTAACAAAATATGATAAATAAAAAAAACAAAGTTCAGCAAATTTGAAAATATGGAAACAATAACATTCAATTGACTAGAATATTGACTACCCAAAATTCCTAAAAAAAACTCAAACTAAATATTAATAAATCAAAACCAAAATATGTCATACTGAAAATATGAAAATAACATGATGTGATTGACTAGATTAATTAACCAAAATTATAATCAACTACTAAATTGGATATAAATGGATTAAAATCAAAATTAATGAAATCAAAAACGCATGAACACATTCAAACTAAGAAATAATATACTAGATTAAATTAGAATTAAAAAACATCAACATCATCTAATAAGATTGGCTAAACTATCAAATTTGAAATTACAAATATATTTAAACTAAAACAAATAAATAAATCAGCAAATCAAAACTAAACTAAAGTTGAAATTAAAAACATGGAATTTATCTAAGAGGGTTAATCAAACAATTGAATTAAAATCATGAACGCATTCCAATTATAAAATAAATTAAATTCAAACTAAATTAAAATTAAACTCTATTTAATAAGATTATTTAAACTGATGAATTAAAATCAACAAATGCATTAAAGCCTAAACAAATTAAAACCAAATTAACTAGAATTAAAAAAAAAAACACAACTTTATTTGGCACAATTATTTGAACTAATGAATTAAGATCGGTAAATGCATTTAAACTAAAAACAAATTAAAACTAAACCAACTAGAATTAAAAACACAAACTTTATTTGATATGATTGCTTAAACTAAAGAATTAAGATCAACATATGTATTTAAACTAAAAACAAATTAAAATCAAACTAACTAGAATTAAAAACACGAACTTTATTTAACATAATTATTTAAACTAAAGAATTAAAATCAACAAATACATTTAAACTAAAAAACAAACTAACTAGAATTAAAATCACAAACTTTATTTAACAAGATTATTTAAACTAAAGAATTAAAGTCAACAAATACATTTAAACTAAAAACAAATTAAAATTAAACTAACTAGAATTAAAAACACGAACTTTATTTAACTATCATATAGATTAGAATAAACTAGCATGGAGCTAATGAACTACGAAAGAAAAATACATCTAATTTTATAAAAAATAAAATAATAAAAAAATAAAAGTAGTACGGATCAAGATTTAAAAGAATTCATCACAAAGAATTAATTAAACTAATGAACTAAAATCTAAACTAAAAAAATGCTTTATCGAAAACGAAACTAACCTGTGTTGTGTCCCAAAAAAAATACTTTCTTGATGTGTCAAAGTGACAGTCCGAGTTTTGTTTGATGTCCTCTGCTCCCCCAAAACTGTACGTGTCCTCTCTGGAAAAAATCCTCTGCGTGTTCTCTCTAAAAAAATCCTCTCTTCTGTTCCTTCTCTTCTTATTTATATGGCAGCCCACTCCCATGGAATATTTTTATTTCCTTTTTGGAGATGCGCGTGGATATGGGAAGTCTATAGATGTGTGGCTCACTTGGAGATTTCCCTATGGGAAGTCTATAGATGTGTGGCTCACTTGGAGATTTCCCTAAGGATGCAGCCGTATCTTGTTTGGTAAGTGATCAAATCCATGTTGACTTTTCTTTCTAAAAAACAAAAAGAATCTCCTTTACAGCCCACTATATGCGTGCTGTGCACAAAGTGGCCACTTCCTTCCTATGGGTAGCGTGGTAGACTGCTTATTCAGAATGAGTGAATGGTGCGTGAATTCATTCAGATGGCTGCCCTTATGTGGTGCGGTTGGATTAAGAATGCAGGCCGAATGTCCGGGATTCCTCAAGGGTGCGTGTTGAATGCTCCCAAAGTGTTGTGTCTTCTCCACTCAAAGAACAATACGATCAGCCCTCATTCCTCTCTATGACCGATTGGTAGCCTTCCCATTCTTTGGCAGCGTGCTGAGTGTGTGAGAGAGACCTCTTGTGGCTGGTTTCTTTGTTGAATGGCATCCATAGCAGAGTCTGATTGTTACAATCAATAAAGAAGAATACCCTGATTTCATATATACTGGAATAGTCTTGTTAAAATCAACCAAATATGAATACCCTGATTTCATATATACTGGAATAGTTAACAGGGTGAATACCCTAACTACATATGTACTGGAATATTTAATAGGGTGAATACCCTAACTACATATGTACTGGAATATTTAACAAGGTGAATACCCTAATTTCATATATACACTGGAATCTCCTGATTAAAAAACAATGAGTAAAAAAATAATAGCGGAAGCATACCTGAATCCATTGAAGGAGAAACCTTATAGGAAGAAAAACCCTTTGAGATGGTCTTCCAATTCTAGCCACTAGATTCTGTGTCAATTTCTCTCTGAGAGGATTTTCAGAAATTGGAATGCGTAGTCGTAGAATGGGGACCATAACCCTATTTATAAACTGCTAGGGCAGTTTTAATTTTATCACAATTATATTTCTGCCCCTCATAGAAATAATAATTGTCTAATGGTATCTACACAATAATCTCATGACAATTATACCCTTAAGCCAATTAATCAATTATTAATTAGATCACTATATTTAGGCTTAATTAAATGACAGCACACACATTTTAATTATTTACATGTGTGGCCCAAATTATAGATTAATTACAAAAATTAATCTAACAATCTCCCACTGGGCCACATGCATATGTAATCAAATAAATGTGTTTAACCTTATGGCTCAAAATTTGCTATCATGTCCTTAGGGTATATCCGAACAATCTCGTCCATTAACTATACTGACATAGGATCAAGGTGGTCTATGTACATCAATCGTTACTAGACCAATCAATGGTCACATATATCTGCATAGCTAAATGACATAGATCAATCATGAGTGCATAGCATGGAAATTACATGCAATGTTCGACTCTATTCATGTCTATATTCAACTGGATCTTCTTCCCGT
>JBAPGN010001669.1:0-11948 GCA_037355405.1 Vitis amurensis | reverse complement strand
TTAATAAAGAACTTTTTTTTTTCTTATTTCTTTTTTTTTTTTTATTTTTTTTTGTTTTTTTTTTATTTTTTTTTTTTTTTTTTTTGTTTTTTTTTTTTTTTTTTTATTTTTTTATTTTTTATTTTTTTTTTTTTTTTTTTTATTTTTTTTTTTTCTGCATTTTTTTTTTTTTTTTTTTCTTTTTTTTTTATTTTTTTATGTTTTTTTTTTTTTTTTTTATTTTTTTTTTTTTTTTTTTTATTTTTTTTTTGTTTTTTTTTTTGTATTTTTTTTTCTTTTTTTTTATTGTTTTTTATTTTTTCCTCTCATTTTTTTATTTTGTTTTTTTTTTTTTTTTTTCTTAGTAGCCAAAATCCTTGGAGGAATGAAATCCCCAAGGGGGGGGGGGATGCTAAGGCTAAAACCTTTAAGTTTCTGGAGTAATGGATGCGATTGTGAAGCTCCCGGTTAGGATTGGAGATTTCCAAGCCATGAATGTGTAGTTGAGCACCAATAAATGTTTTCATGGTTCGAAAAGTAATAGCTTTGATCCCTCTGACTTGCTGTTGAATGGCGCAATACTTGATATAAAACTTTTTGGTCTCAGTGGATTTCTTGATGTTAGATCCACTGTGATCGTTGTTAGTTATCTCCTACGATGCCATTGTATTGCACGTTCGAGGAGAATGACCTATATCAATAAAAGAGCATTTATGAGTTTTAGCTACCCTTTTTGTAAGTTTTTCAAAGGTAAACTTTTCTTTTCTCTTTCTTTCTCGATTTTCTTAGTAGCCAAACATCCTTGGAGGATTGAAATCCCCAGGATGAGAGGCTAAAACCGTTAGTTTTCTTGAAGTAAATGGGAATGCCCATGTGAAGCCCCGTGTTGGATGGAGATTTTCAAGCCATGAAATGTAAGTAGTTGAGCACCATAAATGTTTTCATTCAAAGTAGCTTTTTGAATCCCTCTGACTTGCTTTGAATGGCCAATACTTGATAATCTTTTGGTCTCAGTGGATTCTTATTGTTAGATCCACTGACGTTCGTTAGTTATCTCCTACGAGCCATTGTATTGCAAGTCGAGGAGATGACCTATATTCATAAAAGAGCATTTATGAGGTTTAGCTACCCTTTTTGTAAGTTTCAAGGACTAAAACTCAGTTGTTTAAACTCATACCGGTTCGGGGAAGTAAGCATCACCTTAGTTGCTTCCCCAACTCGAGGTGAAAAGTCCCAAAATCTCCATTTTTACACAGTGAGTTAAGCATAGGCTATCCAAAGCTTTGGGAGAAACGTTCTTTTTCCATCTTTTAACGTTATTTTCATGTTGTTATAGTTCACTACACCTTCATCTTTTTTTATGTTTTCATCTTAACCTAACTTTTATTAAGAAAAATTCACTCCATCCTCGAACTTCACCAGTTAAAGTAAAAACCCCTTCCCAGTGTTCGATCCTAGAGCCACTATGCTATAGTAGCTTTGCTACTTTAGTGTAAGGACCTTAGGTATAAATTTTGTTGATACCCTTACATGCCAAGCTACCAAGAGTCGGGTTATCAAATGGCGCCGTTGCCGGGGAAGGTGCTACTTCACTTGTGAATAAATCAGCCGGAGGTAACTTTGTGAGACTTCTCATGAGTAAGGTGAATTCTATCTCATTTTTCATTTACTAACTTTTTATTTTAGTTTTAGAACATTTTTTAACTTAGTTTAGATAATTTTCTTTTAGCTTTTAACTTTCATTTTAGTTTATTTTTCATACTCTGTTTTTCCTTCAGCATGCTCTGTTTTTTTTTCTTCTTTTTCTTTGTTTTGTTTTTGTTTTTCCAGCTCAATTTGTGCATTCCTTGTTGGATTCGAGACCAAGAGGAACCCTGGTACAAGTTGAAGAAAAGAGCCTTAGTTGAATATCATATTTTATAGAAATGGAAATTCCACATGAAGATCAAAGCTCTCATTATGATCATGAGAAGGACAAATTTGCATACCTATCCATGAGGGATCGGATTGAGTTTAGGGAAAAGGCAAGTTCAACAAAGCCAATGGGGTAGTAAGTATGTTTTGATGAAGACATGAGCATGAAGGCAAAGCTAGCATCTATGGCTAGAAGGAATAGAGGAGTTTGAATTGAGGACTGTGCATACTGAAGCACAACCCACAAGCCATGCCAACTTCAATTTGAGTATATAAACCATCCCAAACCTTACAAGCCAACCTCAACATCCACCGAAGGACAATTTGCATACCTATCCATGAGGGATCGGATTGAATTGGGGAAAGGCAAGTTCAACAAAGTCAATGGGTAGTAAGTATGCTTTGAATGGAGATGATTCATATGAGCATACGGTAGGGGAGTGCCCTACCATTCCAACTATGAGAGACATGTACGGTTTACCAAAGCTCCTACACCTCAAGTTGGAATAACCATCCCAAACCTTGCAACCAACCTCAACCTCAACCATCAATGAAGTACATCTTCATTGGAGCAAGCCATTTTGAAGATAAGCAAAGTCATGGAGGACTTTGTAGGTGAGCAACAAAAGATCAAACTCTCATCTTAATGAAAAGATTGATAATATGGAGAGTTCAATAAATGTAAGAATGGAGGGGGTTTATAATGATCTATCACTAAGGATAGAAAAAGTTCAAGACTCCATTGAGAAGCTCACCAATCTCGACATAGCAAGGGGGAAAAGGAAGCTTCCTCCTCAACCCCACCATAACCTTCAAGGAACCAATGCAAAAAGATCAAGGAAAGTGTTGATGATCGACACTTTGGTGGGGGATTGCTATGAAAACTTTATGGACCAACCTTTCATTGAAAATCATAAGGTTCAAGATGATAAAGGGTTACCTGAACCCTTTAAAGCATCCACTTCTACAGGGAAGAGAAGAGAAATGAATTCCCTTGGACCAAATGGAAAGGATGCCAATTTTGTTGGGATCCAGGGGGAATTCAGCATGAAGTGGGTGTGTGAGTGAGGATGAGCTAAATAGTTCATCTTCTTTTTGGGGTACATGCTATCAGCTTCATTTAAATTCTATGCTTTCTTTAAATTTATGCATGTTTTAGTTTGAATTTTTAGCTTTAATTTAGTTTTAATATGGTTTTAAGATGAGTTTTGAAAGTGTTCATGCAGGTACATGCTTGCAAAAATCGAAATGGAGGTGAAATAGAGGAAACAGGGGAGCCAAAATGCTAAGCAAAGCTCTCAGTGGAATTTCGCACCATGAACACACTCAGTGCGAATTTTTCGCACAGTGACAGTGCATGGTGCGAAAAGGAATTTCTATACATTTTGGAAAGCCAAGCCTCCCGGGATGCTATCTTCGCACCTCAATTACCAGTGCGAAATGATTTTCAAGCTAATTTCTAAAAACAAAGCTCTCGGGAAGGCCTTTTTCTTGAATTCCATGTTTTTTTCCAAGTTTAAAAATTCATGAATGCATTTCCAAACCTTTTGTTTTCAAATCCAAAACCAATTTTCTAGTTTTCTCCCATTAGAAACCTTCCCTTCATCCATTCTAAGCCTTAGGAACCCAATTTTAGAAATCCCATCCATCCAAAACTTTTTAAAAATCGAATTTCAAAACCATTCCATGCATGGCCGTCCACTTTGATTTTCATTTTCCATCATTTAATTTTGTTTTTCATCATTTAAAAACTACCCAAACACCTTAGGAATCTTGTTTAGAGCCTAACCATACCTTTTTAAAAACCATTTTTGAATTTTTTCCCAAAACTTGGAAAACACACAGTCGGGCTTCAAAGGAGGTGAACAGTGACTGTGCCAATTTTGGCACTCACTGTTCACTCCTCCTTTGTTTTCCCCTGTTTTAGCCAAAATCTCCAATTTTAACACCCTGCAAGCTACATTCAAATGTCATTGCAACTTATATGAGTATACCATCATGGCATGGACCCTTGAGCCTTGTCCTCAGCTGCTCAAAGTGGGGGCCCACTCATCATTTTTGTAAATATTTAGTATAAATTCCTCTCTCATTCAATTTTTGAATTTTGAAACAGGTGGTTCAACCTTCTCAACTCCAAGTCCACATCACATGAGTACCACTTCCTTCCTCCTTATTTTCGATTCAAACATTGAGGACAATGTTCATCTCGGTTGGGGGGGAGAGTTGAGGAAGTAAGTATTTCCTATTTTAGTTAGTTATTTTGTTGGTTTTTGCCCTTTTTCAAATTTTTTGTTTCATTCTCTATGGTTGTTAAAGATAATTTCTCAAAATAAAATAGGATAAGTCGAGTTTTAACTTAATTACTTAAGTCTTAGAGTTTGTTTTATGCTTTCAAAGTTGATAATCTATTGAAGCCCTCTTTGATTTCGAACTTATTTCTTCCATTTCAAGCTTTACACACACCGTGCACATTAGATCCCGGATATATGATGTAAAACTTTCTCACCCTCTAAGCTTAGGAAAATTTTGACTTGGTTCATTACTTAACCTTCTTTTTAATAGTGTTGGGACACCTCAAAAAGACCAATGAGTCTTAGAAAAAGAAAAAGAGAAAAAGAAAAAGAAAAAGAGAATAAGCTTCTATTCTTTCCTTGAAACCTAAGCATGATCCGAAGGGGTGGCGAAAGCCTTTAAAACCCGATGCCCTAAACCTTGATTGGTTGGGAGTCATCGATCCTCTGCTTGCTACATAGGTGAATTGGTTAAGTTTAGTAAGTAAAAAGAATTGTGAATAAGAAGGTGTGTTCCTAACCTATTAAGAGTTGGTTAATTTTGCCAATGTTCGAGAAAAGCTTAGGTTGGGGGGAGAGGATAGTTGTACATACTATATCCGGAAGCTAATCTCATTAACACTTAGCTCATTATGGAAGAGTTTGATCCGGAACCTTGAGAGTAGAGATTCTTTTTATACTTAATTGCATAATCTTCACTCTTTGTACTTTTTGTTTAAGTTTTAGCTTTGACAACTCCTATTATATTTTGAATCTTCATATCTTTAGTCCACCATGTGAGATGTGTTTTGATATCATCATGCCACTCATATCATTTTTTGGAGTGATTTGCATGATCCCTTTTATGTATATTATTATAGTTTACTTAGTTTTTATCTCCTCCATTGCTAAGGGACTAGCAATGAGTCGGTTGGGGGGTGTGATTACTACCAAAAAGTGCTATTTTGTAGACCTAATAATAATGGTTTTAAGCACCTTTGAGTAGTAATCATATTCATTTAACCCAATTAATTCATCAAGGTCCTTAGTAATTGGTTTTAACCAATTTTGTGGCAAGTTTACATGTTTTGATCAGCTTATGAACCAATTCAAGCATGCCAATTGATGGAGGAGCTATTTGGGCAAGTTAAGCAAGGATTTTGTACGTTTATAGGCTTGAATTTCAAGTGGAAACACGAGCACAAGCAATGGAGAAGAGGAAAAGAGAATGAAGAAAACAGAGTGAAGAAAACAGCTGCAGTCTTCTTTCGCACTTTTGAGGCACTTCCCGAAGTCCAATTTTTGCATGCTATATACCATTTGAAAGCTTAGGAAGTCAAGAATCCAACTCTTCAAACCGTGTATGATTTGGAGCTGAAATGAGGAAGATATGGCCTTCGGAAGACAACTGCATCATGTCAAATGGCCGATTTCGCAATGTGAAATTCACATTGCGAAAATTTGGCAAGGAGATTTTCTACATGATGCCAAAATTTCCATTTGGCACCATGAAGAAACACATTGCGAAAATTTCGCAATGTGAATTAGGCACATTGCGAAATTCCTTTGCATCCCCTGTTTTGAGACGTTTTTGATGTTATTCCACCACCAGTTCTCCAAGATGTTTTGCTTGATTTTTAGCTTTGTAAATACCTATTTTACCCTTGTAATCAACCAATGAAAAGGTTGCCTTTGTAATAGGTCTTGTAATTTAGCTCCTTATGGTCTTTAAATAGAGGTGAAGAGCCTCGGACAGGGGAATCATCATCTAACCTTAACCTGTAACTTTATAAGTTATAAGAACTTTTCTTTTCTCTTTTCTTTCTCATTTTCTTAGTAGCCAAACATCCTTGGAGGATGAAATCCCCAAGGATGAGAGGCTAAAACCTTTTAGTTTCTTGAAGTAATGGATGCCATGTGAAGCTCCCGTGTTAGGATGGAGATTTCCAAGCCATGAATGTAAGTAGTTGAGCACCATAAATGTTTTCATTCAAAGTAAAGCTTTTAATCCCTCTGACTTGCTTTGAATGGCCAATACTTGATAAGCTTTTGGTCTCAGTGGATTCTTATTGTTAGATCCACTGACGTTCGTTAGTTATCTCCTACGAGCCATTGTATTGCAAGTCGAGGAGATGACCTATATCCATAAAAGAGCATTTATGAGGTTTAGCTACCCTTTTTGTAAGTTTTCAAGGACTAAAACTCAGTTGTTAAACTCATACCGGTTCGGGAAGTAAGCATCACCTTAGTTGCTTCCCCAACTCGAGGTGAAAAGTCCCAAAATCTCCATTTTTACACAGTGAGTTAAGCATGGCTATCCAAAGCTTTGAGAAACTTCTTTTTCCATCTTTTAACGTATTTTCATGTTAGTATAGTTCACTACACCTTCATCTTTTTTTATGTTTTCATCTTAACCTAACTTTTATTAAGAAAAATTCACTCCATCCTCCGAACTTCACCAGTTAAAGTAAAAACCCTTCCCAGTGTTCGATCCTAGAGCCACTATGCTATAGTAGCTTTGCTACTTTAGTGTAAGGACCTTAGGTATAAATTTTGTTGATACCCTTACATGCCAAGCTACCAAGAGTCGGGTTATCAGCTGACAACTTCATCAAGGGTTCAGAGCATACACCCCGCATAGAGGGGACTGTTTGCATTCCAGAGACAGTTGAGATTCAAGACATCCAGCAAGCCCTGGGTTAGATGCATTTGGACACTAGGACTACTGAGACGCCTGGTGCCATGATAGTTGCGCCCCCATCACCAGACCGAGCTAGTGTGTTCTCTATGTGTTTCCCCGAGGAGGTCCCTGACTATGACCTACCTATGGATTTGGGAGATGGCACTGACGAGATGGACATGATCGGCATAGGCCGTATCTTCGATGCAGCCCCATGCGGGCCCCATACTGCTTTCGATATGTTCAGAGTTTCTGTACTCGAGATTGATGAGGATGACTCTATTCCTGATGCCTACACTGATGATATGGATTTTATAGGCATTGGTCGTATCATTGATGTAGCCCCATGCGGGCCCCATTCTGCTTTTAACATATTTGGAGTTTTTGTACTTGATGATGAGTCAGTCCTTGATGTCGTTACTTCTTATTTTACTTCTGTTCCATGATATGATGCACACAGATGTCGAGGTATATGTGGATGACATGATAGTGAAGTCCCGAGACAGGAAAGATCACTTAGCAGCCTTACAAAGGTTTTTTGAGAGGATCAGACAGTTCAGGTTGAGATTGAATCCCAAGAAGTGTACCTTTGGGGTGGCTTCTGAAAAATTGCTGGGACACATTGTTAGTGAGCGAGGTATAGAGATTGATCCAAAGAAAATCAGAGGCATACTTGACATGCCTGCCCCGAGGACTGAGAAAGAGATCAGGGGATTCCTAGGCAGATTGCAGTACATCAGTCGTTTCATTGCTAGACTGACAAACATTTGTGAGCCTATCTTCCGCCTTCTGAGGAAGAATCAGCTTACAGTTTGGAGTGATGATTGTCAGCGCGCTTTTGAGAGGATTAAGGAGTGTCTCCTTTCTCCTCCGGTTTTAGTGCTCCCACACCAGGGCGTCCTTTGCTTCTGTACTTATCAGTTTCAGACATGGCCTTAAGATGCATGTTAGCTTAGCTTGATGATTTGGGGAAGGAGCGTGCCATCTATTATTTGAGTAAGAGGATGCTTGAGTATGAGTGCAAGTACATTATGATTGAGAGCCTTTGCTTAACATTGGTTTGGGCCACTAGGAGACTTAGACATTACATGACAGAGTATTCCGTGCTCTTGGTCTCACGATTGGACCCGTTGAGGTATCTATTTGACAGGCCTGTTCTGACCGGTAGGCTCATGAGATGGCTGGTATTGTTGACAGAGTTTGATATTCATTATGTCACACAGAAGTCAGTAAAAAGAAGTATTGTTGCAGATCATCTAGCTTCTTTGCCGATATCCGATGACAGATCGGTTGATGATGATTTCCCTGATGAGCAGATCATTTCAATGACTAGTATTACGGGATGGCGGTTGTACTTTGATGGTGCCGCCAATCAGTCAGGGTTTGGCATTGGTATCTTGTTAATATCACCATAGGGTGATCATATCCCCAGATCAGTCCGGTTAGCATTTTTCGATCATCACCGGTTGACAAATAATATTGTGGAGTATGAGGCTTGCATTACAAGTTTGGAGACTGCACTTGATCTTGGCATTAGACAGTTGGAGATCCATGGGATTCCAATTTACAGCAAACTCAGGGTATCTAGAGGACTCGGGATGAGAAGCTAAAACCCTACCATGCTTACTTGGACCTGTTGATTGATGGATTTGATGTGTTAAGGTATATACATCTGCCCAAGGCGGAGAATCAGTTTGCCGATGCATTAGCCACCTTGGCTTCTATGATTGTGATCCCCGCGGGGGTGACTGTTAGGCCATTGCTGATTGAAACTAGGTCTACACCAGCTTACTATTGTCTGATTAGAGATATAAAGGATTAGATTGAGTTGCCATGGTATCACGATATTTATTAGTTTATGTCATGCGGCACTTACCCAGAGTCAACCTCGGCCAAGGATAGGAGAGCATTGAGACAATTGGCCACCAGATTTGTTAATTGAGGGAATGCACTGTATAGGAGATCACCTGATGACCTGTTATTATTATGTCTAGACCGTAAATCTGCAGATCGAGTGATGAGAGAGGTTCATGCAGGGGTCTGTGGCCCACACATGGGAGGTCATATGCTAGCGCGTAAGATCATGAGGGCTGTCTACTTTTGGTTGACCATGGAGACAGATTGTTACCAGTTTGTAAAGAGATGTCAGGAGTGTCAGATGCATGGAGACTTGATACACGTGCCACCTTCTCAGTTGCATGCACTCACATCCCCTTGGCCATTTTCAGTATGGGGTGTTGATATTATTGGGAAGATCTCGCCCAAGTCCTCTAGTGGTCATGAGTACATCTTAGTAGCCATTGACTATTTCACCAAGTGGGTGGAAGTCGCTTCCTATGCTAGATTGACAGCGGCTAGGGTGGCCAAATTCATCAGATCGCACATTATCTGCCGATACGGGGTCCCTCACGAGCTGATTTCTGATAGAAGGGTGCATTTCAGGGGCGAGGTGGACACGTTGATTCAGGAGTATGGCATTCAGCATCACAGATTGTCTGCGTACTAGGCTGCAAACTAACGAGGGCATTGGAGCGGCCAGCAATAAGATATCAAGATGGATTTTCAGAAAGATGGTCGAGACTTCTCGGGATTGGTTAGAAAAGCTCCCTTTCGCATGGTGGGCTTATCGTACATCTTTTTGTACCTCTACTGGAGCTACCCCATATTCTTTGGTGTATGGTATGGAGGTAGTGTTACCTGTTGAGATTGAGATGAGATCTTTAAGAGTAGCACTAGAGCAACATGTATCCGAGGCCGAGTAGGTCCAGTCTCATTACAATCAGCTTAGCCTGTTGGATGAGAAGAGATTGAGGGCAACAGATCAGAGAAAGATGACCCATGTATTCAAAAATAGGGTTAGGCCTAGGAAATTCCAAAGAGGTAACCTAGTCTTGAAAGTCCTTAGGGGATTGATAAGCGACCCTAGAGGCAAGTTTAGACCAAGTTGGAGCGGACCTTATGTCATCCGAGATCTGACTCGAGAGGGAGCTGCCTGGTTGACAGGCCTAGACGGAAATCAGTTCACAGAGCCAGTCAATGTGGATCAGCTGAAGAAGTTTTATGCGTGAGATCATGGTCAGAGGATGGGTGGCCGTCACTTCGAGTAGCCATATTCCCTATTGCACACCCATACATCGATATACCCTATTGCTATCCCTTTGAGCCTCACCCGGTTTATTATGGCCCTTTCTTTCATTCAGCCATGCATACCTTTTTTTACCTAGGTTGGGGGCCTGTCCCTATGCGCTTTGTATTTATTGATTAGATCTGTGAGCATTAGGAGCATTGTGTTATTCTTCGTTTGTTCTTTTTTGCATCATTGCTTGTTTCTTTTCTTCTCCATTTTGCATTTTCACATCGTATTCATTTCGCTTTTGTTTTCCCTTGTGTGATGGTGACGCGCTCTCGTCTCAAGGCTACAAGTCAGGCTTGTCACATCTTTCGTTCCACCCTTAGGTTTTGATCCAGGAGTTTTAGTTTGAGGAGACCATTTGGGTTTGAGATTTGAGGTTCTTTTGGTTGGACTATGCTAGTGGGGTATTCAGCCTACTTTGAAAAAAAAATGAATGAAAAAAAATTGAAAAAGGAAAAAATAAAATAAAAAATGAAAAAAGAAAAAATTGTGCTTGTTTGGTATTCGTTGATATACTTGGGATCATCAGAGGTGGTTTTGGGTTTGAAGGATTTCCTTTTCATTTAAGATTCGGGTGAGAGCATTGAACGATCCTTCTCACCATGGATCTGGGTGACACATTGGGAGTGAGGTTTGGGTTTCCTTTGCACTAAGTTTCCTGGATCATTATCTACATCACCATTCCCATCATATAGTGACTTGCTTTGATTTGCCGTTATTAAGATGAGTTGTTCGTCATTGTCACACATTGCTACACTTGTTTCCCAGCTTGTTTCTCCATTTCCTATAACTCCATTCATTGCTTGTCTCATCCCTCTTCATCTTCAGCTACCCTCGCCGATCGTCATCTCGCTTCATGAACGATGAGTTCTTTGGTGCATGTCACCTATTGTTTGATGTTTTTCTATTTAGATACATGGTTGAGTCACCTCACTCACATGGTTCTATGATATTTGACATTACGCGCACAGAGGTTTGGCACTATCTATTTGGAGATTTAGGCCTTTGTTTCCCATCGTTTCATTCACATTTTACCCCTGGCCTACATTACGGTCCGAGTCGTAAGACCACCCTGAGGCCATGAGGTCTCGTGTTTGCTTTGATGCGGTTCATTCGGACAGGCTTCGTCTACTGATTGAGTATGGGATGTTGACAGGTCTCTATTACTTCAGAGGGCTATCAAGGGTCACATATTGTCTTTCCATTCAGTTTACTTGCCTCAGGCCCGTGATCAGAGACAGATGATACAGAGAGTTGGGACCATTGAGGGCACCTTTACTCGATGTTTTGACATGTTCATACTGGGGCATGCCCCCATCCTTGCATGCTGGCTGTGGTTTTTTGTACATGTACGCAGGCATTCTGTTTCACCTAGCTATGTTATAGACATCAGAGTTTGAGTAAGCCCCGCATTCAGCTCAATTTCTTCATACAACAGAGTGCTTCTAGGATCTGACTCGAGATCAAATTCACGGTATTCATCGACCCAGTAGGGGTGCATACCCCATTCATTGTCTTGTCCATTAGTTCAAACGAGTGGGTCTTCAGTGGTGTATTTCAGAGTTTTCATTGAGATATTTTAGTTTTGTGGTTCCTTGGCATCGCGCCCGAGTTCAAGCCTTCTCCGATACTCGCCCGGAGCTCTTTCGGTACTTGCCCGAACCCTTCTCCAGTACTTGCCCGAAACCTTCTTCGGTACTCGCCCAGACCCTTCTCTGGTACTCGCCCGGACCCTTCTTTGGTACTTACCCGAAGCTTTTTCGGTACTTGCTCGGAACCTTCTTCGGTACTGGCCCGGACCCTTTTCCGGGTACTTTCTCGCCGGACCGCTTCCTCTGGTATCGCCTCGGACTTCTTCGGTAACTTGCTCGGAAGCTTTTTCGGGTACTTGCCGCGGACCTTCTCCGTACCGCCCTGGACCTTCTCCGTACTCACGCCTAGAGCTTTTTCCGTACTTGCCTGAAGCCTTCTC
>JBAPGN010001668.1:0-18994 GCA_037355405.1 Vitis amurensis | reverse complement strand
AATAGCAAAGTGTTTTGATGTTTAAATTTTAGTGGTTTTTATTTATGGTAAACCAAATAGTTATTTTCCTTGACATTCTCCTTTTCTTTTCTTTGTTATTTTCCGGGGCCAAAAATTATGTTGTGCCATGGACTGTCTTGAGATTGAAATCGGCCAATATTCGATCCAAATGTTCTGCCATCGGATTCGACAATAACATACCTGGCTCGTAACATAAACCCAAATCCATGCCTAACGGGCTCAAAACAGAAATCTGTCTTCAACTTCAATTGGGCCTGTGGCCCAATATAAGGCTTGAGGTTAGGGCCCCAATCTATCCACCCAAACCAAATCAAATAAATCCCATAAAGCTTGGTTTGGTTTGGTTTAGTTTTTTGATAAAAACCCGATCGATTCAATCTTTGTTACACATAAACAGATTTAATCAATTCAATCATTTTTTTTTCAATATTCAACACAAACAACCTTATTTACACCCTAATTTTGGGACTTAACCTAAGTGTATATTTACGGGGACTAAATATTTTGATGTTTTTAGGGTCTTAGTTAGATGTACAAATAATATGGACCAAGTCGTAATGATTTCACTAAATCTAGAAGATTGGATGTAAATCTAAAAACAGAGATAGAATGTACAACTAACCTTGGGCCAAAATCAAATTTAGCTTGTGGAAAGCACAAAAGAAAAAAATAATAATATAATGTTTGGTTCTTGAAAATTTTGAAGGAAAATGGAGAGGAAAGAGAAGGAAAAAAGTGATGAAAAATAAAAATTTAATTTAAAATTAATAAATTATTTTTACAAGTTTCTTTAAATTTATTGAACTTTTTTTCTCTTTTATATAAAAATTAAATAATTTGAAAATGCATAAATTTTGAATTAATTTACTTATATTTGATCCTTTTTTTCAATTCTTTTTATGAAAATTTAAACATGATTTTTAATTTTTATTTTTTGTTAAGTGATTAAAATATATCCATTTTCTTTTTTTTTTTCCCAACACTACATCAGCAGAAAGCCAAAATGTTTATACCAATTGCCCTTATTTTTTTCTTCTTTTATATCTTTTCACTTTTCTTGTCCTTCATTTTCTTCTCCAAGTACTATGCATAATCTTAGTTTCCAAGGGAAAAAAAAAAAAGGCTTTTCTTGCTTTAATAAAAGCTATTTCTTTTGTCCTTCATTTGCTTCTCCAAGAACTATGCATAATCTTGGTTTCAAAGGAAAAAAAGGGCTTTTCTTGCTTTAATAAAAGCTATTTCTTTTGCCCTCAAATAAACTTACCCTTCTCCAATCTCTGTCCTCTAACTTTTGACTTTTGAGACAAATATAGGAATCCTCTATATTCAACTTGGTTTGATTTTTTCCACTTTAAAACTAGCTTGTAAAAGGAGAAATCCTTTTCCCATGAAGTCAGGCAACCAACCACTCAATTCCTCAAAGAACAGTAATACCTTAACACGAGTTCTATCGCAAAACAAAGGATCTTAGATTAGGCGCAAGAGTGTATTTGCTAAATAAGTCTAATTATCTATAAGAATTATTTGAGATGGATATACTGTGCACGCAAACAACGAATGGAGCAAAGAGAGCATAAAGAGAGTGCGCTTTGCACACGAGGTTCTGATTCCAGTTAGGACTTTTCTTTTTACCAACATTCAAGCCAAGAGGCAATAAAGGAAACAGCTGACGGAGGTAGGTATTTGGAGACATGTTGGTTTCGCGCTCGTTTAAGGTGAGTCGTGGTAACTTTGTTGTTTCTTCCCAAATTGAGAGTAAATACAAACGCCTGGAAACAGTGATGGCGCTGGTTATTGGGTATATCATTAAGGATAAGCGTAAGGTTGAGGGTAGTACATAGGAGTTTCTATCTCCTCTATAGTGCTACAAGCTCTTGCAAGAGAAATTAGATTTTCATATTGGGGCTTTCGATTTGAAGAGCTCACAGGAGGTTATAAAGTTGTGAGTGTTATTTGTAAGTTCTTCTTTCTCTTAAGAAACGTAAAAATAAATAGTAAGGAAGATTGTTTAAGAGATACGAGAAAGGTCTATGTGGTAAATTCGTACTTGTTTGGAGTGTTTTCAGTTGTGAATTATATTGTGATATAGTGTGTTCAATTGTCCTCTTTCTTTACTTTTTCCGGCGTTGGCGTGCCATCAGGTGGCGCCTCATTATTTTTGAATTCATTGTTGTACTTTAGGTGAATAACAAAGTAAAAATCTGCGTAGAGAGAGGTGGTAAATTAGGATTCTTCTGCTGAGATACATGAACGTCACCAAGCCATATATACTTCTTGTAGTGAGTTCTTGATGAAAAAAATCCCTACATTACGGTTGATAGAACACTCCCATATGTAGATGTATATGTACGACCAACGCTGCCTTACATTCTTATCAGGCTTGCAAAAGCTAAAGATCCACTTTCAACAGTACGGTATAGATGTAGTTATACTTAATTTGATGGTGTTGTGAACTGTGTTTTGATCAATATAGCTGAGGTAGATTAAAGCTGTCCATCACTTCGTTATTAAATGGTGTGTGTAGAAAAAAGGAGCAGCAAGAGGTATATTGATTTATAAATGGTATTTATACAGCGGAGAAAAGATACTCAAGGAAGAAAAATGTGGGGTGTGAGTTAGCACTATAGACACGTGGAAACACAGTAATTTAGAGAGAGACTTGTCTTGCAAATAATGTTCTATTTTATTGTAGTAGAAATATTGTGATGTAGAGAGTCCATCAATACATTTTGATTTCCAACTAACCTATCTTTCATGATAATATTGTCTCTGTAGGAATTCTATCTCCAAGGCAAATATGCAAGAGTTGTAATACACAAGAAAATTATTGTGATATATGTGAGTGAAGTGTATTTCCAGCGTTTTCTCTACTCAAATTATGATGGAGTTGTGTGACAATTATACATGCAGTGTCTTTCTCATTTATCCCCAAGTAAGACATTCTTTGCTAAAGAATAGCCTGATACAATCACAAGAGAGCATCTTTAACTAAAAGTGATGTCCGCTAATTAGCAGACCTAAATTGTGCTGTTATCTGGATACCTTTTGGTATAATTAAGCAGACTCCATTTAGTGGGGGCCATATCACTCATTTTTAGTGTTATAGTGGAAAATATGTTGAGTACAAAAAGCATTATAACACCAATTCAACATGGTAGAACAATTTGTAGAAGTTCTTTCTCTTTTAACCCATGGATAGAAGTGATTTTGTTTGAGTATTCGCCGATTCATATTGGTATACAAGATCTTTTTTTTTTCCTCGTCACGTGGATAAAAATTTATTGTGGTATCTATGGAAACACTTTTAAATGAATTTTACTTGTTGGTTGTAGAAGGACATGAGTTCGTTTGATAGATAGAGTTACATTCGTAAAAAAATGCTTTAAATATTCTTTAAATAATTCAATTTTTTATCATTCCAATGTTACAAAATACTAAGATGAACACTATGTCCATATCTAGAATATGCTTTATCCCAACACGACCCTAGAGAGAGAGGAGGAGAGTGTAAAAGTGAAATCTAAAGTATCAATTCATTTTGGAGTTATGAGAGAATCATGTAGAAAGAAACATAAATTATATATAGAGGTTATATGTCCTCAAAGTGATAATATGACACTATAACTATTCAATGGATTTTTCCTTAGTCATTGAAAGATGACACGAGATTATGTAAGGGGTCTCATTCTGATTTGTGTTATAGTTAGTAACCAGGATGAGATTGATTCGCAGCAAAAAAAGAGAGAGAGTGATGTACTAAGATGAATTAATAATGAGTAGCGAGTCTAAGGATAAATTTCGCAATGCTGCTCGCTCTGGACAATGAGAAAAGACATTAATGTAGTTTAACATGTGTAGGTCTACTAAAAGAGGAGGGCATCAATTGACCCTTTGGCAATCAACACGTCGCAAATAAAGGATGATTTATCATAAAATTAGGCTAACTGCATCACGTGTTAGAAGGTCAACGTAAATTAGGAAATATAACTTAAGGAAATTGGTGGCGTGAGATAAGTTGAGAGGATGGGTGTTAAGTTTCAGTCTAGGGCTCTTTAGAACGAACTCATTATTGAGAGAGAAGGTAAACAAACAGAGGAGATCTTACATTACTTGTATCGAGAAAAAACCTTTAACACAACGAGACGCATATAGTATCCTCTTACCGAGAGAGCTTGGGTTGGATTTTGAGATATCCAAAGCGATTATTACACAGGATTGGTCCCAAAGGTATCCATATACGAATAGAAGAGAGTATGGTCGTAGAGTGTTATGGCTTTCCAATTTAGTTCCAGACTCATCTTTATAGCGTGTGGATATGGTGATGTATAGATTTTTTTATAGGACCATCTTTTTTTACAGCTTGGATGGAAGGAAAGAGTCATCATCGTATAGTTTCTACATGAAGGTCTATGTTCGACTTATTGACTTTTTCGAGTTATTCATCTCAAACATAGTATTTATGGGATGTGATTAAGAGAGTATTTCAGCTATAATATGGATATGAGAAAGAATGCTCTTCGCAATAATAACTTTTTAAAATAGAAAAATATATATCCATGATGTGAATGTTTGGTATATTATTCATATTACTTATATTTAATACTTAATATAAATACAATATAGCAATAAACAAACAAGCTCCTCTAATTTCTATTGTTTTAACTACTATTAAGTAATTATATATACTTCTATTATGATATTAAGCACACAAAAAAAACAGAGTTTAGATCAAACACTAAGAGCCTTTTTGCAAGAGTTTAGTGACACTTTTTAAGAGCTCTCCATCTTTATGTTATGATAATATAGATATAAACAACTAAGTCAAACATCACAGGACTATTTGAAAAAATATCATGATCATATCAGTGCTTCTCACACACGCGCCAAATGACAGATCACACGTACATGCATTACGCTGGTTCTACATTCATGAGACGAGCAAACACACCATAATCTCACCACAAAGATAATAGAAGTGCAGCTTTTTGTTCAAGGGATGAACAAATACAAAGTGAACATTCAAAGAGATTTGCTGCGATTCCTATAAGCTTATGTGTTGAAAGCGAACACAACACTATATGACAGAGATATTAAATAAGAAGATAGGAAAGTAAGGAAGCGAGAAACGACATCAGTCACCATATGTGACACTGCTCAAGAGAGGAAAGGATGGTTCGAGATATACGAATCCAACTATATAATATGACTTTTTCGTATATCGAACATACAGCAAATAAAACCAAGGAGTATAGTTGGTGAGCACATTTTTTTGGATCATCTTTGTGTTTTATTTTGTTATAGACTTATGTCATTCTCGAGGTTGCCCTATGTCTCAATAGACTTTGTTGTACTGTGTACACTACTGCGATGGAAGATGGTAAATGTTTTATCTTCGATCTTAAGTTTCCGAGTACAGTAGAAAGATAGAGTAAAAAGCGCTAAAAAAGAGACTGAGCGTTGTTCATAGCGTTATATCAAAAAAGGATTAAGGACTCACTATCTATTTTGGCTCTACCACCATCATACTCATTATCTCTCCTTTTTCGTTTTAACTTTAATCTATGTTTTACACATTTTGAGAGCTACGAAGAGTTAAAGCGCTAATTACTGATGAAATCCAACTGTGGTCTGATATGGAATCCCAGACTAATATGAGTAGAGAGGGTTAACTATGGGTAAATACGAGAGTTTCACGAAGAAACAAAGCAGTGTGTCCATTTGCATAATACTGCCAACGATTCGCAAATAACTAAAATAGCTTCTTATACTACACTCTCACTCTCACCGGAGCAGCGAAACCATGCAGTTATCAGCTGAGAGCACGTAGTTAGTCTATTAGAGTTAAGTGTTTATATTGTGAATAATGGTGAGCACTAAATCGCAAGAGACAAAAGACAAAGGGCGCGCCTTCACTCAGTTGATAGGTCTACATCTTGACAAGAGTAGTATTTATCGGCATCATAGCTTTGCATACTTACGCATGCTCAAAACTTCTTTTTACCAAACATTCCAATGTAAGAATTACTTGGAGGTTGATATGAGCACACATTAGATATTGTAAGGCCAGCGGGGTTAGCCGATACGGGAGCCTATCATTCTCTCTCACTTGGTGAGATCACAACATCTAGTGGGGGCACGTGATACACCCCTAAAGCGTGTCAGGCTGATGGATGCTATGTGGCGCATATCCAACATGCTGTATTGCGAGAAAAAATTCTCAGAATATGTATATATTCATGATGGGGCTGATATTGCTATAAGAATGGCTACTCTCACATCACCTATATCAGGGTCTTTTTAAGAGGGTTTATTATAATCATTAGTTTCATTTCATATAGACATTGTCGTATTCCACACCGCGAGTTTGCCACGAATGGTTTCATTAAAATCTTATAATATGTTTAGTAATGCCTTTGAATTTTCAGTTCTTGATAATAAAAAAACGTAGGTTTCTACCTCTACATATAATGATAATATTAGGAAATTTTTCACACTCATCAGTAGGCTGTCAAAATCGAGTAATGATTGCAAAAGGGAATTGTAAATTAAAATATAAGCGCTACTTTTAATGTAATATTTAAGTTCATCGTAGACATTGAGAGGTGAATAAGGCAAACAAGAGAGATTCTATCTTATAAGCAGAGTCGCCCGTATGTAGATCGCACTTTGCTGTCGCGAATCCCTGGAAAAAGTACATATTATGTGAATGAAACTGTGTATCCTGAGTTTTTGGTGGAATATGAATCTCACCAACTTTTGTGGAGAGTGAGGATTGACGTAAAGAAAATGGTCCTACTCTCATTAATATTGAGTGCGAAAACAAATCGCTGTAAAGCGAGAAGCTAAATAGTCTCTAATTTAGGTAGCAGGTTCTTATACTTAATTGAATGAGCTTCTTTGCATAATCAGGTTCCATATCTAGGTTGCTATAAATGAGGACTGGTTACATCCCTGCCTCAACTACTCTAGCTCAGTTTGAAAGATCCTTACTGTTTTTTTTGTTGTTCTTCTTTTTGTTAATATCATTTTTCCTTATCTGATTTTCCAATTTTTTTATTAGTAACGTACATCAAATTCCACAGGCTCTAATATAGAATGTGATGCAGTCACTATATTATATATTTTATTGAGTTAAGGTGGTGAACTGGACTGCTTAATGCATGGGAATTCTTATCGTAGCTTAAAGGAAGCTCAATTTGACTCTCTGCAACATAGGACTTTAGATACTAAATAAGAAATGGTACGACCTAACATCACAAATAGAGGAGTCTGTCACTTAATTCATTAAAATTGATAGTAGTGCTTGAGTGGTATATATTTCGTAGCCCTCTATATTGTAACATCAGAGGAGGTTATGTCCTTGTTTCAAAAAGTTCGTACACATCGCTCATAAGGAAAGAGTGATTAACTAATAAAGAAACGCGAGAAAATAGATTCATGTCTTCAAAGAGACACTTATTCAGTGTCGAGATGGTATGGTGTGGAATCGAACACCTGTTGCGTCACCATCAATAGCCTACAGACTATTTGGCAGAAATGCACTAGAAACCATAAGATTTAGCGTTTGAAGGAAAGCACAACAATTCTAACTATAATTGAATACGTACAGAATAAACATCAGGATGGTTGGAAATTTCCATCTCTCGATCCATTCTTCTTGGTAATTTGGAATCCAATACTTGTAACCACCAAACTCCATTACTCATTGAAATACGTCATGCACACAATATAGAATGTATTCAGTATTAACAAAGGTGAATCAAATTCAAAGATTACAATTCAATGAGCTTCTGTTGTTATGAACCAATCTATAACCTCATCATACAGTTCCAACTGAGAAAGCCGAAAGCAAAAGCAGAACACATAACAGAGATGATCTTATCAAACAATCCAATACAGTGAAATGGGAAATGAAAATAAATAGGAAGAAAGAGAAAACAGCGCCTCCAAAACATCCAATCATTACATTGATAAGAGAAGAAGAAGAATGTAGATAGATCTAATATTGTATCAGTCTATCAAGACATAAAGGGCTCGAGACTAAATTGGCCTATTTGAGTTAAGGGATCCTCTCCTTAATAACAGAGAACGCTCATCTATGTTCAGATATGTTTCAAAAAAGTCTTTTTCTATTGAATTATCGAGTTTACCCTCTCTCTATCAAGATCTAATTCATGAAGGCGCACCACTACAGCCTGCACTTATAACTTATCTAAAGTTTCGTTCTGAATTACCACATCCAAAGAACCTATATCAAAAAAGTGATGCTACTCTGGGGTCTCGTGTGTGTTTGTGTGGTTCACAGAGAAAGGTAGACGAGCTATGTTATATGCTACTGACTGTAGTAAACCTGAAGCACGACAGATTACGCTAAACCTAGTCTCAACGCTCCCTTTGGAGTTGTCGAGAGTTATGTCGAAATTTGCTCGTGTACTGAAATAGAAAACGTCCAAGGGGATCAAGAGCTATTCACTCTTATCAACATCCTCTTTGTCTATTTTCTTCATTGTGTCGGCGACCGCTGAGTATCGGTGTTGTGGCATACCATGAATCCGGTCATTTTCGCAGTCAGCATCCAGAGGACTGATGTCTTACTTTGAGGGTTCCCCTACGAGGGAGTACCTCATATATACATTATAAAGTGCTAACCCCTCAAGCCCACGGAACATTGTCATTGAAGCTGAATTCTTCGTGGTAAATCGATGAAAGGCTGTTAGGCGTAATTGAGAGGAAAGTAGGAGGGAGAGCGTAAACTCCGTTTTTAGTGGATAGCACTCGCGAGCAATAGTTGCAGGCTACGTAATTCACGAGGTTGTGTGCTGCGAACTAATTGAAACGCATAATGTGCACTTTACTTGCAGCGATACTACGCAAGCTCAGATTCAGAGTTGTCCGGTCTGTAGGCGCAGCTGATCTCTGTAGTATTTTCCTGTGCGTCCTTTTGCGTGTATGGTCTGTTGTCTGTCATCACCACTAGCGCATATTTAAGGTGAGACTGAAATCGACACGCTATATAGTATATTAGGAATGATTGTGGAATTACTAAACACACTAGTGTGAGGTTGGACTAAGCATGTGGAGTGTGTGTATCAGCATAACGGCATTTGGAGTCCTTAGTGAGGAGTGAGGAGATACGGACTAGAGGTGGAGAAAGACTCTCAAAAGAATTGCTCTATGTCATAGTGTTATCGTTCGAATATTGCCATATGATGCTATAATGGGTGAGATCTCTGGATGCGGATATGAAGAAAGGAGGGAAAACCGAGTTGTTTTCACCATGACGCATTTTGTCGCGTATTGTATACTGGGAATATTGTTTATTTGTTTGGATATAATCAATTTATATCTATGTCCTCAGTGGTCTATCCATAATATATAGGAATCAATTCTTCCAAAATAAATACAAAATGTTTTCATCAGAGGAGTTAAATATGTATAGATCAGCAACTCAAAAAATACATCAAAAAATAGATAAACACATAATAAACTCGTTGAACATAGAAAAGTGATTATCTATATAGGTCATTTTAATACACTGGAATTTAGTTATATATAAATAAAAAATTTGTAGACACACTCTATTATTTCACATTATATTTTTTCTTATTATATTGATGTATAACTAACTAATGGATTAAGAGTTTTTTATAGATACAGCAATTTCTACTGTGTAGATAAAATAATCTATTACATTGAATCTATAAAGAGACATAATAAGTTATTAAATGCACTAATCTCCTCATTATCTAAATTATAAATCAGTATGTCATAAAAAAATAATTAAGCCAAATTTTTTATATTGAGAGCAAAAATAAAATTAGGTTCGATGCATTGCATGTTTAGCAAAAATAATTTGCTCTTATATAAATAGAAAAAAGTGTCTTACTAAACTCTACAGAAAGGAATATTATCAGATAATATTGATTCAGAGCAAATTGGTTAGGAATGAAACAGCAATTTTTATAAAATGGAGAATTCGCACGCTTATCTCTATGAAGAAATTGAATTGAAAATGTTAGTTATATTGCCAATTATTCCCAATATATAAAATCTTAATATTATTTTGTCCTCAAAAGTGTCGTCTTCTCGGAAAAACTGCTAAATTTGGAATCACATCTAATATCAATATAACATAAATAACCTCACCTCAACAATGTGACCTCATATCCACATGTGGAGAGAGGACATATAGTGAGATGTCTTGCAAAAATCATACCGAATTATCCCTAGCACATATATAATAAACAAATTACCATAAGAGAAGGTTTCTTTATCTTAGAGGCTAAATAAAGTCAACAAAGAAAAAATTGAGTTTACACTAAATATCTAGATGTTCCGCAGTTTTATTTTTATTAAGCTATTTTTGAAACACAGATGATTTGTATATATTTAATTTACAGGCAATGGTTCATTTCTATATTATTGTGTATGTGTCGTCTAAGAGAGAATGTGTTTACTAGTGCTTTAAAATGTTAACTTGCCCACCACCTAAACTAGATTCTATATTTCTTCTAAGAATAGTCTATCAAAGACTGTTGAGTTTTTGGTCAAAAGATAGTGAATTGATTATCGAAATTCTACATTAATTTTGAGTAATCTCACTGATGTCAATACTCCGACCTCAAAAGAACTATTTAAATACCACTCTCCTATATCATGTTGTTTTCGAACAATTGGTGGCTAAAAAGCCTTAGACACACATAATGCAGAAGGAGTTTTGAAGTTTTCTATCTTTATTTGTCTAAATGTTTACCTTCAATGATCACACAAATAAATTAGATTACTCACAAGTGTATTTTAATTGCTCGACCTGTCAATTCATTGAATGGACAAAATTTTGTTTTTTGTTATCATAATTATTCTATTTTATAATTACCTTTATTTAGGAGATATAGCTGTCTTTGTATAAATATATTTAAGTCAGTCTCTCACCATTTATCGCCATTGCATGATAAATGCTTTTGGAAATTAAAAAATAAACTGAGATTTAGGGAGAGAATGCAGATTAAGATGAATTGTAAGGTTAGACTTTCTAGAGAAGAGTATCTTAGATACTGTTATTCTTATAGGCTACGATTCTTCATAAATCCTCCTTTTTTATTCACAATCTATTCATATCAGTGTTTTCATTTTTGGCTCTTTTAAATTAAAAAAGGTAATACTATTTGAGCTAGAGTATTTTACTTCTTTGTAGTATGAGAGATGTAATAAATCTAGTTAAAGTCGCACAATAGCAATTGTTCTAATATGGGATATGATCTTATGTAACAATTATTTAGAGATATTAATATGTAAGGTGCTACATGTGACTACCATTAGATAATTTAGTAGATTAGCAGTTGTTTTTAAGTATTTGAAGCTGCTTAACACGTCTAAGTGTATTTTTCACGGGAAGCTAGTGTTTTTATTTATTTTATATATTATGAATAATATTATCTGAGTGACAGAGTGTTTTCATTTCTTAGAAGTGGTTTTCCTAAAAGTGTTTTTAGGAGAATCATATATGAGGTATTTCTTCGCGGAAGAAATATAAAAAGAGATATAATTTATTCGTATAGTCTGTATAACATATTAGTTTTTAATAGATAACTTTGTATCGTGTAAATACAGTTATATCATAGGCTGCAATTTTAGAAATATATATTCTTGCCAGTATAAACGTACTTTAAAATATTTGTAATTTCTTTAACATCTCTTAGAGTCATATAAGTTTATACTGGAGAGAGGTTGCAAAGTATGCCAGGAATCCATTGGTAAAAAAGAACACTCTAGTTAGAATCACTTAGTTCGATAGATGATGATTAGTTCATGTTGCAAACATATTTTAAAAGAGTTGTTCAATAACCTATTCTTCTTCTCAGTAAAACACTTATATTCTTTTTGCATTCGCACAATAAACAAATTCCTTTAAATGCTAAATAAAAACGCATTTCGCTTATGGTGATGATAGTATCACGCTGCGTAACTAACATTCTGGGAACTCAATATCAAACTCTATATATCTATGGAGAACCTTTATCATTCCTCATATATTTGTTATGTTCTTTTCTTGTTTTGTCTAATTTATAAATTATTTTAAAAATTTTAAAATAAATTATATTCAACTATTCTTTCATTGATATTAATTCTGTTAATTACATCAATATACATAAATATTTCGAGATTCAAGACAAGAGTAGGTCTGAGAGAGATATCAATCTCAAATTTCTCTAGTTCTCTCTTAGTTTCGTTTTGAAAATTCTTTGCGAGTCTTAGCATTGTTTCCTTGTGTATTTCTAATTCTATTTTCTTCGATTTATTAACTGTATTGTTCCTAGACTTATCTATTCACTTATCACTGTTATGCGTTTTGAATTATCTGTAAAATTTTGCATAATATTATTATCTGAAACATGCATACTGCTTGAGTGATAAAATGAGCACATCATTAATAGGCCAAGACGGTAAATAATATTTGAGAGACTAAAAAAATAAAATAAATAATTGCAATAGAAAGAAAATGGAGTTTGATCCAAAATCTTAGATTAGTCAAAAAGAAGCACAAATTTCACAGAATGACAGGCCACGAAGTAGATCAATAAAGATAAAAATGTTAATCGTCGTCACAGCACAGGACTGTATGTCCACTCAAGTGAGATCAATTCGCGACTAAAAGCGGGTACTCTGATTTTTAAAAGCTCAATATGTGAAATGCTACCGCTTAGCCAGTCCCAATAAATTAGATAATATGATCTTACTTAGATAATTACTACTGGATCTAAGTGTGGTAAGTATCTATTGATATATACATAAAGATAGAAAAGGTACGATTATAGTGAATATTATTGTAATTAAACATTAGCTCGCAAGTAAATTGGAAACCTATAATTAAAGAGTATTGATAGAAACTTGTATGAGAGAGAGTCGGGAGTGGAACTGAATTAAATGAGGAAAAATAATTAGAAAATGGGGAAATTAAGGAAAATATCCATTTTTCTACACTTAATTTGACAAGCAATTTTTATTGATTATTGATATATTAAGTGATTAAACTCTTATGTGAGTTGGACCACAATTATACTCTAGGAAATAACTAGATCAACAAAGAGTAATGTTTCACAGTTTTGTTAAGAAACTTATCTTAGAGTAAAATCTATAATGTGATGATAAAGAGCATGTTATATTTTTTTAAAATACAATAATAATAAAAAATAATAATAATAATAATAATAAAAGTAGTGTTCTTGCCGAAAAATCATAGTACTATAACTCGCAATAATTATTGTAGTATTTTTCAGTACATTTTTCCTTAAAATTTTGCTATCCTATATAAACTATCAATCCAATTGCGCGAGACGTGAGAAGAGTATGGGAGAAAATTCTTTAAATAGCACCTTCGGAGAGAGAGAAGAATGATCAGATGACTAAATACTGTTTTATCATATAACTATCTTATTAAGAATATCAATCTATTGAAGTACCGTGGTGTATGTATTAAAACATTCACTCTCATTATGATATCATAGAACTTGAGCTATTGAGAGAGAGTGAAAGCAAAATATTATCTATCGATGATGATCTATGTCATGCACACACAAAGGTATATACTTTTGAGATATAAAGTTTAATTATCAATACATCAAGTTACTCTATATCTTCGTGATTTAGAGGGAACAAAATCGAATTACCTGTTGACTATGATAGACAGAGGATGCAAAACATGCAAGTATTATTAGTGGTAGGTGGCCTTCTTACAGGAACTATAGGGTGTGTTCCTCAATTTGGACGGAGCTCGAAGCAACAACGCGGACCAATCTTAACTAGTCAAATAAAAAAATCGTAATCCTTAGTATGTAAGAATGGTGTGAGTCATGCAGAGATAAATATTGTAATTTTTTTTCATCGGAAAAAGAAATTCCAATGGATTAGTAACCTTCTATTTTTTTTATTTTTTTTTCCCTCCATCAACTTTACAAAATTTCTTTGCAATTTTTATATGAAATTTTGAATTCCATTCAGTTTGCTAGTTGATTTATTTTCTTATTATTTGAACTAATTTGAACAGAAATAATTTGTTATGCATATATTCCTGTTAGAGAGAATAAAGTAATCTGCGGTGGTATTTTTAATATACGCGATATTATGTTTCTGGTTTTGTTGCTTACTTAATATAATCCATACGCTGTACACAAAGAGATTGAATTTCAATTTTTGTATTGTTAGGCTGTCCGGATTCTATTATATTTGCACGAAAAGGATTAATTGCTAACTTGATTGATTGATACGCAAAAGCCTCTTTTAATTTCTTTTCAATTTTTATTAAATGAATACTATTCTACGCTTCATTAATCATGAAAATGTAAAAAAAAAAAAAAAATTGTTTATGTGAAATGCAAGATTGCCCGTAAGAGAGAGTTAAATTGATAGTACATTGTATTATTTATATAGATCACGAAAGAGTATAGAATTATTGATTTCAATTTAGAAGAATTTAAATATTTTTTATCACTAATTGTATATCTGCAAATAAATTTTTAGAAAATAATTAAATATTTGCAATTAATCACCCCCTAAATCTTATGAACAAGTGAAAAAACTACTAAGGCACATGTTTTTGATTGGCGAGATCGGACATGTTAAGATAAGTTGCTCGCAGTATGTAATTATTGACCCTAATAGAGGTTGAGTTTTGAGATATTGAGTATAAGTGTTGATTATGGGTCTCTTGCTAAATATATATGCGGGTGCACCAATTGTGGCCGATCTCTACATTTGATTTTTTCTTGTAAATAGTGGACTATTTAGTGGAGAATCTACATATATAGCCGCACAATTAAGGTGAAAGTTAACTTTGTCCAGAGACCAACCCAATTATGGTCAGGCTCAAGTCGCTGGTTCTTTTTCTTTTCCGCATATTAGTGCCAAGCAGGAGTGCCTATAGTAAGGGTTATGGCTGTAGTTGTGGCACTGCTATTAGCAGGTTGTAGCTGAAAGTACTCCCCAGCACCGCAGATGTTATCTAGTTAAAACAACACTTACTTCACATAGTGTAAGTCAAATGGGTATCAGTAGCCTTGTGCTCAAAAGCTTTTTTCACTCATATATTACGTAAAGAGAAAACAAAAAAATACTCTGTAGTGGACAATAGTATTAGCTCCCACACTTGTATCTTTTTTCTCTGATACACAACTCATAGTTGACCTAGAAATTGTTTCCTGGTGTAGAATCCAACACAAATGGATCTTGTTAATAAAATATAATAATAGAAAAATACATGAATGCATCAATTGTCGTATAGAATTTATCCGGATACCTATAATGCAAGAGTTTATCTATGATGAGAGCTATGGTTTATAATCATTTTAGTTGTAATGACATTTGTAAGACTTCTAAAGATGATTATTATAGATCTTTACTCATTATGAGGAGTCATAAATATAATCTTAGATTAGAGTTATTGTAAAAAAATTTCACAAAATTTGATACACGGTTGAATTGAGTATTGTGTTCATTTAGTTATCAAAAAAAGAGCAAATATTTAAAGAAAAAAAAATGACATTGAGATTTCAGTAACACTATATATAACATATTACAAGACACTTCGCTTATCTGCAAGTTATGTTTAGGAAAGACTAAACATATTTTTTTAAAAACTATTTTGTGAGCACTGACTTATAATGAGTTAATTGAGTTTCATTATTTAAATCACTTCATTTTCTCATAATATCTCAAAAGCATTGATTGTGAGTGAGAGATTTTTCTAAGTCCGTAAAGTTTCTAGAATCGCCGTATAAAGGATAGCGCTACCGTATTCTTTCAACCAAAAAGTGGTGATCTACCTAAATAATTTTATGGCTCTTTAATGTTGTGTGGAGTAGTCCGAGACAAATGATGTGGTGGCCCAATATTTAATATTATAGGGTGATTTGGTCAAGTCTTAGTTAGGCTCTATATATCTTCGTGCAATGGTAGGTGACACGAGATTCTTTTGTCATTTATTTAATGTCTCAGTTATTCAGATCTTAATTTCGAGGTCGTTGGTAACTTCGCACGCTTTAGGTGTATGGACTGGACTGGACAGCTGGAAGCACACAAAAATTTGAAAGATCTAACTGGGTACTTCTTATGTTTCATTCTTGGATCAGTCAGACTCATCCTATGGGTGGGAATCGCTGCCTGTATGTTAAGACAATGCTCTCCGCGTTTACCTCTAGGGTATTCTTTCCGCACAATTCCTCTAATGATATAGACTGTAGGAGTTGTCAGTTGTAAGATGAATTGTATCTGAAAGTAGTTAGTTAAGAAGACGCAATATAAACTAAAATAAAAGCCATGCTTTGTAATGACCTCAATTTGAAATTAGAAAAGCTCTTGTTATAGAGTTAAGGAGGATTAAAAATCGCGCATTCTATAGAGTTAAGATGTCTATTTTGAATCTACCATTGCTTTCCTAATCTATTTTTATAGTATTGATAGAAGACTATTTTAGACCAGATGGTCACTGTTATATTTCTATAGATTATATTTTTTAATTTTTAAAAACATATTAAACATAATGTTTGAAATTTTATTTTTAACTTTTCTTTTAGTATTGTGGGAATCAAACATATAATGGTAAAAAAAATGCGAATTCTCTTATTACAAGAGTTTCTCATACACCTCTATAAATTCATTTAAATGCCCCAATAGTCAATGTGTTGTTAGAGAGTTACACTTTACATGCTTAGGATGTGTGGTCAGCGCCTTCAGTCTACACATCTTTTTCAGCGAAATACTCACAACAGAGTCTTAGATAGTCGTTATATTAGGTAGAGAGCAAATTACCGTAGCCGTAAATCTTAATTAGAGTTGCGATATGACTTCACGATTCGCAAAGTGTATTGATTTATTAATGTGTATAGTGACGAGACTGCAACAAGCTGAGCCGAAAATTATATGTAAATATTGAATAGACTATGTAAAAAAGAATATTGAAGAAAGGTATTGGAGATGAAAGTAGCTCGAACCAAAAGTTTTTTTGATATTTATCCACAAAGAGAGTGTTAATCTGAGGAGATTTATTTTGGATCGACCACATGACAGTAAAAAGTGATATACATTGAGTGCGTGCTTATATCTAATCTTTTCTAGTTTCTCTTATATATATATAATAATTTATATATAACGAAGCGGTTTGAGTTGTGTCAAATCAATTTATTTTCTTATATATATTGGAGAGAAACGCTCTAATGTTACCATTTTCATCTCACCGTGAACACGAATACTTATTAGTCTTATAGTTTATATCATATTTGACTGTAAGTATCTTGTCTAGTGTCTTCTTACATTGGAGAAATGTCCAGCCTATCACCAATGCATGTATATTAAGACTATAATCAGCACTAACACGAGTTATACAAATGCGTCGTGTCCATAATTTTGTATCACCGGTATAGGTTTAGAGTCCATTGATGATGGGCCTATAGGGTTTGAGGAAAAAACAGGTATTCTAATGGTCATTGATTGCGAAAACTGCGCTCCATATCGTTCACACTACTTTCATAGAGATTTGGTACTACTCTGACTTTTACTTTGTATGATATTTATTAGAGCAAGGTATACAATAAAATGTGGTTTGTTTCGAGGGTTACACATCGATTAACTATAGTTTTGAGTTTTATTAATTTTAGTGATTCCCAAAAGTCACGAATGTAGTTATATTATACAAATCAATCTCACGCCTGATTGCGAGTATTGTGATTGTGGCTCTTCTTGTGTTGATGGAATTGTACTCACTTTGATTTATATTTACATTTTATCTGTTTTTTGAGGATTGTATTGTTTTTAAAAAAACTAATATTATTTATTTCAGCTAGTACTTGCTCTGACAATAATAGAAACTCATACATATGATAGTTTTATATAGTTTATTTTAAAAGTAGAATTATGGATGAAAATATTTTACATAATTGGCATGAGTTATATTAATGAGAAATAGACTCAAATTGAAAATAATTAGTATAATTATCTTTAAATTAATTTCCTATCAATTATCAGTTAGTAATAATACAAGGTTGTGATAGCTCAGCTATGTCGCTCGCCCCTCATGAATTGTTTTTTATGTGTCATCTAATGCCAACAAGGTCTCCCGGCAACCCCTGCTTTCAGAGCGACGGTCCTATATTGTTTATGAGTTATTTCCTCTGAACAATAATATGATGACAGTTTACTCTTATTAAACAAATGAGAATGTTTATTAACTGGGTTTTTAGATATATGAAATCTTAATTGTAAGTCAAAATTGAGTATGACCCTTAGATCATGACAAATTTTTTAAATAGCATCTTAGAGAATCAAATGGGTTGTCTCTTTGTAGCCTAGAACCAGACAGAGATTTCTGCAATTAATAATGATCAGTGTGCTGAAAAAGTGAACATCAATCCTCCAATGCAAATATTCGGAGAGCCACAGGATGCCAACCAAAACCAGAAGGAAATAAGTACATTCCAAACCCCATTGTGGCCCACCATACCGTTGCTGACTCTCAAATTATTTGCTATCATTATGGTGTGGGTGTTCTGAGATGTTATTATGCTATTTGCACGGTTATTTTGAGCTATCACGCTATAGCTGTTCTATATACCCATCTTCATTTTCTGATACATGTAGCTAAATAAGCTTATATTTTATGCTTCCTAACTGGAAGCATTATAGACTCTGTTTTGTTTTTGTTTTTTTTTTTTTTGTTTTTTGTGTCAGATGTCAGAGTGATTGTTTTTTTTTTGAATTTTTGAATTTTTTCATTTTAGTGCCTAATGAGATTTTCTAGTTGGGCAATGAAAAAAAGGAAGTCAAAGCTAGAAGATTTTGAAAGGTTCAAATTGAAGATAGTTGACAAGATCTTAGAATTCAAAAATAAATTGAAAGCTTGTATTAAGATGAGGCAAAATATTTTAGTTGGATTATCATATAACACAACATTTCTTTGCTAGCTATTTCTTATTGATATTTCCAA
>JBAPGN010001667.1:7858-19097 GCA_037355405.1 Vitis amurensis | reverse complement strand
TGAAAATAACGAAATCCGCCACTTTTTACCTTCAATTATGAAACTTCTAAAAATGGCATATTTATCATACTTAGCATAATTATCAACACATCTAAGTCCATAGATAGGACAGGCTCGAAGATTTTCCAACTCAAAAAGTTTTATTTCAAAAGCTTTTAAAGGAGAAAATTTGACCTCAAACACTGAAAATTTCTTCCTTAATTCAAACCTCAAGTTCTAAAATTGGGGGTTAATCCTTATTAATAATTTAGACCATAGGTTTAGAATTTAGGATGTAACAATGGTTTATTTCCCCACCACAAATCTTCCCAATTACTTTTTCAATTTAAAGTTCTTCCAAACCTTTTATTATTTATCAGTTATAATTGATAAAATTAAATTCATTTTATTTAGTTTGCACTTCAAAGTTCTTCTTTTCTTTTTCTAAGATACGAGTTTTTACATTTTCTTTTTCCTCTTCCTTTTCTTCAAAAGGCTTCCATTTACTTTGGGATTCATTAACAACATAATAGGTACCTTTTATGTTTTCATGACAAAAATAGCAACCATTTATTCAAGCCAAATCTTTTTTTATACATAATTGTGCAAGATAATGTTTTAATAGGAAAACAGGAATATATAAAAGATGCCAATCAAAGAGTGGGGGGCGCACCCCAAGATAATGTTCTCAGATAATTAATTTTATAAAAATTCTACCTTGTGTCGTAATCCAGAATAAACCTAGAATTCAAAATTTTCAACAATAACATTTTTTAATAGGAAAAATTTTCAACAATAACATTAACAGGTTTCCAAGAAAACCTAGCCCACTGTTTGGTTTCCAGAAAATTACAGCAATGAAAAGAAAACAAGACTTTCATACTCATGTGATTTCTCATCTTTTGCTTCAAAAAACAAAAGAAAAACTAAAAAACTAAAAAGGCCCTCATCACAGTGAACTTTAAGTAAACTGACATTTTTCTGTATTCCCAAATCATGGTAAGCGAAAATTTTACATTTCAAAAGTTCAGTTACTTTTTCCATATTTTCTCTGTATCTAACCTAAATCTTTTTCTTCTTTTTTTTATAAATAAATAATTAAATTAAAGAAAAGAGCTGCCAGAAGAACGGCCCAACCTAAATCTATTTTATAACAGCAAACATTCTCAAATATCAAAGACAGTTGATCTAACAAAAATTTCAGTAATCTAAATTGGCAACAGTTCCCACGGCTGCTCAAAGAAGAAACCCTAGAATTCAAAACTTCCAGCAATAGCATTCCCAACTTATAAATCCGACCATCTGTTTGGTTACGAGAAAAATACAAGAAAGTTACATTTTGATTACTTTATCTCTCTCGCTTTATTTTCTGCCAAAAAACAAATAAATAAATAAAAACTGATATCAACTAAGCCAAAGATTGATATGAGTTCTAGGTAAAAGTGGCAACTATGAATTCTCCAACCCTAAATGGTGATTCAAATTTTTTTTCCATTCTCATCATTTTTTTCAGCATCCAAACGATTGTATCCAACGTAGAAGTCGATTGATTGAATTGGAAACAGAGATTGGAACAATACCTTGGAACTCAGAGATCGAACGAAACGCAGCGTTTGGAGGAGGAACGATACGATGCTTTGGTGTAAAAACTAAAAAGAGATCAGGGCAGCAGAAAGAAGAAACAAAAAGAAGTGCCCAGGCAAGTAAACGGGCCGCGTCCTCTATGTTGGGTTTCGCTCCGGGAAAGCCCAACTACTTAATATATAATTATATTTATTAGGGTTATGCTAGGGTACCGAAAAGTGGTTTTTCGGTACCATACCCATTTTTTTGGGCTCATAAGATGAAGACACATGGCATGGAAAAATAATAAAAAAGTATACAAAACCAATTCTTCAGGTTACCTAACCGGTTGCCATGGGAATTAAATCCCATTGCAACACACATTTTTACATCCATTACAATAACCAATTATAAATTCCTGTTTAATGTTAATTTTTTTGTTTGGGGAATTTTTTTGTGCAACAGAAAAATAAAGAGAAATTTGAAAAAATAAAATAGCAGTTTTTTTTTGTAATATAAAGTGATTAAACCCAAGATAAAAAATTAAATTTTAAATAAAAAAAATTCAAACTAATTTGGTTGATAAAATTTATAAATTAAGGAAAAGTAAATATAATTTATTTTAACATCAAATAATTTGTTGAACAAAATTTGAAAAAATATTTGAAGTGTGAAAAACAATATAATTTGTTTATGAAGTGAAAAAAAAAAAAATATATAAATAAATGATATAAATATAAATATTAAATTTATATTAAATTAATTGTGTACTAATTATTAATTGATAATATATGACCAAATTATTTCTTAGCGTTTAAATTGAATTACACAAAAAAATTAGTTGAAATATTGAAAATACGAAAATGTATAATTACTAACCATATGGAAATCAAAAACGCCTCACAATATTTTTTCGAACATTTCCATTTTGAATTTTGAAGAATCCATTTCACACCCTCATACAAGCGGAAAATGGTGAGGATTTATCACAGTCTTTGAACCTCATCCAATTTTTATAAATATTTTGGATTTGGATTTTTCCGGGACTCATTCAAACACCGCCTAAGTGGAAATCAACCTATTTAAACATATCCAAGGCAAATGAAGTCCAAAAAAAATTTTAAAACTTCAAAGAAGTAGAGATTTGAGAGAGTATGAAGAATGTGAGGATTCCTCACATTCTGCGTACCTTGTCTAATTTTTTAATATTTTTGGCTTTTTAATTTATCCGGACTCATTCGAACACCACCTAAATGGAATCAACCTATTTAAGACAATATCCAAGGCATATGAAGTCCAATAAAATTTTTAAAACTTCAAATAAGTGAAGATTTGGAGGGGTACGAAGAATGTGAGGAATCCTCACATTCTTCGGACCTTTTCTAATTTTTAGTATTTTTTAGCTTTTAATTTTTTCGGGACTTATTCGAACACCGCCTAAGTGAATAACCTATTTAAACAACATCCAAGACAAATGAGTCCAAAAAAATTTTTACAACTTCAAAGAAGTGGAGATTTGGAGGTACGAAGAATGTGAGGATTCGTCACATTCTTCGTACCCTTGTGAATTTTTTAGTATTTTTGGATTCGATTTTTCCGGATATCATTTGACTACCATTCTAAGTGTAACGGACCTATTCAACCAACATCCAAGCCATATGATGCCCCAAAAATTTTCAAAAGTCCAATCAAGTGGATATTTGGGAGGGTACGAAGAATGTGAGGATTCCTCACATTCTTCGTACCCTTGTAAATTTTTGAGTATTTTTCCGATTTCAATTTTTTCCGGATATCATTTGACCACTTCTAAGTGTAACGGACCTATTCAAACAACATCCAAGCCATATGATGCCCCAAAAAATTTTACAAAAGTCCAAAAAAGTGGAGATTTGAGAGGGTACGAAGAATGTGAGGATTCCTCACATTCTTTGTACCCTTGTGAATTTTTGAGTATTTTTCGATTTCGATTTTTCCGGATATCATTTGAGCACCTTCTACAGTGTAACGGACCTATTCAAGCAACATCCAGACATATGATGCCCCAAAAATTTTAAAAAAAGTCCAAAGAAAATGGAGATTTGGGGAGGGTAAACGAAGAATGGTGAGGATTCCTCACATTCTTCGTACCTTGTGAATTTTTATTATTTTTCGAATTCGTTTTTCCGGATATCATTTGACCATCTCTAAGTATAACGGCCTATTCCAACCAACATCCAAGCATAGAATGCCTAAAAATTTTCAAAAAGTCTAACAATCAAGTGGATTTTTGGAGGGTTACGAGAATGTGAGGATTCTTCCAACATTTTCGTACTCTTGATTTTTTATCATTTTTCCGATTTCGATTTTTCCGATATCATTTGACCAGCCTTCTAAGTGTTAAACGGGACCTATTCAAGCAACACCACCATATGAATGCCCAAAAAAAATTAAAATTCCAAAGAAGTGAAGATTTCGGAGGGTAACGAAGATGTGAGGATCTCACATTTCTTGTACCCTTGTGAATTTTTAGTATTTTTCGATTTCTATTTTTTCGGATATCATTTGACCACCTCTAAGTGTAACGGACCTATTCAAGCGAACATCCAAGCCATATGATGGCCCAAAAATTTAAAAAGTCCAATCAAGTGGATATTTGGGAGGGCTACGAGAATGTGAGGATTCCTCACATTCTTCGTACCCTTGTGAATTTTTGAGTATTTTTCGATTTCGATTTTTCCGGATAGCATTTGACCACCTTGTAAGTGTAACGGACCTATTCAAGCAACATCCAAGCCATATGATGCCCCAAAAAATTTTAAAAATTCCAAAGAAGTGGAGATTTGGGACGGTACGAAGAATGTGAGGATTCCTCATATTCTTCGTACCCATGTGAATTTTTTAGTATTTTTCGATTTCGATTTTTCCGGATATCATTTGAGCACCTTCTAAGTGTAACGGACCCTATTCAAGCAACATCCAAGGCCATATGATGCCCAAAAAATTTTAAAAAAGTCCAAAGAAGTGGAGATTTGGGAGGGAACGAAGAATGTGAGGAATCCTCACATTCTTCGTACCCTTGTGAATTTTTTAGTATTTTTCGATTTCAATTTTTCCGGATATCATTTGACCACCTTCTAAGTGTAACGGACCTATTCAAGCAACATCCAAGCCATATGATGCCCCAAAAAATTTTAAAAATCCAAAAGAAGTGGAGATTTGGGAGGGTACGAAGAATGTGAGGATTCCTCACATTCTTCGTACCCTTGTGAATTTTTTAGTATTTTTCGATTTCGATTTTCCGGATATCATTTGAGCACCGTCTAAGTGTAACGGACCTATTCAAGCAACATCCAAGCCATATGATGCCCCAAAAAATTTTTAAAAAGTCCAAAGAAGTGGAGATTTGGGAGGGTACGAAGAATGTGAAGGAAATTGTGAATTTTTTTAAGTATTTTTCGATTTCGATTTTTTCCGGATATCATTTGAGCACCTTCTAAGTGTAACGGACCTATTCAAGAAACATCCAAGCCATATGATGCCCCAAAAAATTTTAAAAAGTCCAAAGAAGTGGAGATTTGGGAGGGTACGAAGAATGTGAGGAATCCTCACATTCTTCGTACCCTTGTGAATTTTTTAGTATTTTTCGATTTCGATTTTTTCCGGATATCATTTGACCACCTTCTAAGTGTAACGGACCTATTCAAGCAAGATCCAAGCCATATGATGCCCCAAAAATTTTTAAAAAGTCCAAATAAGTGGAGATTTTGGGAGGGTACGAAGAAATGTGAGGATCCTCACATTCTTCGTTACCCTTGTGAATTTTTTAGTATTTTTTCGATTTGATTTTTCCGGATATCATTTGACCACCGTTCTAAGTGTAACGGACCTATTCAAGCAACATCCAAGCCATATGATGCCCCAAAAAATTTTAAAAAAGTCCAAAGAAGTGGAGCTTTTGGGAGGGTACGAAGAATGTGAGATCCCATGTTCGTAACCTTGTGAATTTGTTTAGTATTTTTCGATTTCGATTTTTCCGGATATCATTTGAGCACCTTCTAAGTGTAACGGACCTATTCAAGCAACATCCAAGCCATATGATGCCCCAAAAAAAATTTTAAAAAGTCCAAAGAAATGGAGATTTGGGAGGGTACGAAGAATGTGAGGATTCCTCACATTCTTCGTACCCTTGTGAATTTTTTAGTATTTTTCGATTTCGATTTTCCGGATATCATTTGACCACCTTCTAAGTGTAACGGACCTATTCAACCAACATCCAAGCCATATGATGCCCCAAAAAATTTAAAAAGTCAAAAAAGTGGAGATTTGGGAGGGTACGAAGAATGTGAGGAATTCCTCACATTCTTCGTACCTTGTGAATTTTTTAGTATTTTTCGATTTCGATTTTTCCGGATATCATTTGACCACCTTCTAAGTGTAACGGACCTATTCAAGCAACATCCAAGCCATATGATGCCCCAAAAAAAATTTAAAAATTCCAAAGAAGTAGAGATTTGGGAGGGTACGAAGAATGTGAGGATTCTCACATTCTTCGTACTCTTGTGAATTTTTTAGTATTTTTCGATTTTCGATTTTTTCGGATATCATTTGACCACCTTCTAAGTGTAACGGACCTATTCAACAACATCCAAGCCATATGATGCGCCCAAAAAATTTTAAAAGTTCCAATCAAGTGGATATTTGGGAGGGTACGAAGAATGTGAGGATTCCTCACATTCTTCGTACCCTTTGTGAATTTTTAGTATTTTTCGATTTCGATTTTTCGGTATATCATTTGACCACCCTTCTAAGTGTAACGGACCTATTCAACGCAACATCCAAGCCATATGATGCCCAAAAAATTTTAAAAAGTTCCAACAGAAGTGGAGATTTGGGAGAGGTATACGAAGAATGTGAGGATTCCTCACATTCTTCGTACCCTTGTGAATTTTTTTAGTATATTTGTCGATTTCGATTTTTTCCGGATATCATTTGAGCACCTTCTAAGTGTAACGGACCTATTCAAGAAACATCCAAGCCATATGATGCCCCAAAAAATTTTAAAAAGTCCAAAGAAGTGGAGATTTGGGAGGGAACGAAGAATGTGAGGAATCCTCACATTCTTCGTACCCTGTGAATTTTTTTTAGTATTTTTCGATTTCAATTTTCGCGGATATCATTGACACCTTCTAAGTGTTAACGGACCTATTCAAGCCATCCACAGCCATATGATTCCCAAAAAATTTTAAAAATTCCAAAGAAGTGGAAACTTTGGGGAGGTACGAAGACATGTGAGGATACTCACATTCCCTTCGTACCCTTGTGAATTTTTTAGTATTTTCGAATTTCGATTTTTTCCGGATATCATTTGAGCACCGCAAGTGTAACGGACCATTTCAAAGCAACATCCAAGCCCTATGATGCCCCAAAATTTTAAAAAGTCAAAAAGGGAGAATTTGGGAGGGTACGAAGAATGTGAAGGAATTGTGAAATTTGTTAGTAATTTTTCGATTCGATTTTTCCGGATATCATTTGAGCACCTTCTAAGTGTAAACGGACCTATTAAGCAACATCCAAAGCCATATGATGGCCCCAAAAATTTTAAAAAGTCCAAAGAAAGTGGAGATTTGGGAGGGAAACGAAGAATGTGAGGATCTCACATTCTCGTACCTTGTGAATTTTTAGTAATTTTTCGATTTTCAATTTTTCCGGATAACATTTGACCACCTTCTAAGTGTACGGCACCTATTCAAGCAACAATCCAAGCATATGATGCGCCAAAAATTTTAAAAATTCCAAAAGAAGTGGAGATTTGGAGGGTACGAAGAATGTGAGGAATTGTGATTTTTAGTATTTTTTCGATTTCGATTTTTCCGGATATCATTTGAAGCACCTTCTAAGTGGTAACGGACCTTAATTCAAGCACATCCAAGACAACATATGATGCCCCAAAAATACTTTTAAAAAGTCCAAAGAAAATGGAGATTTGGGAGGGTACGAAGAATGTGAAAGGATTCCTCACATTCTTCGTACCTTGTGAATTTTTTAAGTATTTTCGATTTTCGATTTTTTCCGGAATATCATTTGACCACTTCTAAGTGTAACGGACGCTATTCAACAACATCCAAGCCATATGAATGCCCTAAAAATTTCAAAAGTCCAATCAAGTGGATATTTGGGAGGATACGAAGAATGTGAGGATTCTTCACATTCTTCGTACTCTTGTGAATTTTTTACTATTTTTCGATTTCGATTTTTCCGGATATCATTTGACCACCTTCTAAGTGTAACGGACCTATTCAACCAACATCCAAGCCATATGATGCCCTAAAAAATTTTCCACAAAAGTCAATCAAGTGATATTGGGCGGGTAGCGAAGAAATGTGAGGATTTCTTCACATTCTTCGTACTTTTGGTGATTTTTTTTACTATTTTTTCGATTCGATTTTTCCGGATAATCATTTGACCCCTTCTAGTGTAACGGAACCCTATTCAAGCAACATCCAACCATATGAATGCCGCCAAAAAATTTAAAAATTCCAAAGAGTGGAGATTTGGAGGGTACGAAGAATTGTGAGGATTCCTCACATTCTTCGTACCTTGTGAAATTTTTTTAGTATTTTTCGATTTCGATTTTTTCCGGATATCATTTGACCACCTTCTAAGTGTAACGGACCTATTCAAGAACGGTCCAAGCCATATGATGCCCAAAAATTTTAAAAATCTCAAAGAAGTGGAATTTGGGAGGGTACGAAGAATGTGAGGATTCCTCACATTCTTCGGGTTACCCTTGTGAATTTTTAAGTATTTTTCGATTTCGATTTTTTCCGGATATCATTTGACGCACCTTCTAAGTGTAACGGACTATTCAAGCAACATCCAAGCCATATGATGGCCCCAAAAATTTTAAAAAGTCCAAAGAAGTGGAGATTTTGGGAGGGTACGAAGAATGTGAGGATTCCCTCATAGTTCTTCGTCCCTTGTGAATTTTTTAGTATTTTTCGATTTCGATTTTTCCGGATATCATTTGAGCACCTTCTAAGTGTAACGGACCTATTCACAACATCCAAGCCATATGATGGCCCTAAAAAAATTTCAAAAAGTCCATCAAGTGGATTATTTGGGAGGGTAACGAAGAATGTGAGGATTCTTTCACAATTTTCGTACTTCTTTGTGAATTTTTTACTATTTTTCGATTCGATTTTTCCGGATATCATTTGACGCACTTCTAATGTAAACGGACCTATTCAAGCAACATCCAAGCGCATTGAATGCCCGCAAAAAAATTTTAAAAATTCCAAAGAAGTGGAGATTTCGGAGGGTACGAAGAATTGAGGATTCCTTCACATTCTTCGTACCTTGTGAATTTTTTAAGTATTTTTCGATTTCGATTTTTTCGGATATCATTTGAACCACCTTCTAAGTGTAAAAGGGACCTATTCAACGAACATCCAAGCCATATGATGGCCAAAAAATTTAAAAAAGTCCAATCAAGTGATATTTGTGGGGAGGGTACGAGAATCGTGAGGATTCCTCACATTCTTCGTACCCTTGTGAATTTTTTGAGTATTTTTTCGATTTCGATTTTCCGAATAGCATTGACCACCTTGTAAGTGTAACGACCTATTCAAGCAACATCCAAGCCATTGATGCCCCAAAAATTTTAAAATTCCCAAAGAAGTGGGATTTGGGACGGTAACGAAGATGTGAGATTCCTCATATCTTCGTACCCATGTGAATTTTTAGTAAATCTTTCGATTTCCGATTTTTCCGGAATATTTGAGCACCTTTAAGTGTAACGGACCTATTCAGAAACATCCAAGGCCATATGATGCCCCAAAAATTTTAAAAAAGTCCAAAGAAGTGGAGATTGGGAGGGAACGAAGATGTGAGGAATCCTCACATCTTTCGTACCCTTGTGAATTTTTTAGTATTTTTCGATTTATTTTTCCCCGGATTCATTTGACCACCTTCCTAAGTGTAACGGACCTATTCAAGCAAAATCCAAGCCATATGATGCCTCCAAAAAATTTTAAAAAATTCCAAAAAGAAGTGGAATATTTGTATCGAAGAAATTGTGAGGATTCCTCACATTCTTCGTACCCTTGTGAATTTTTTTAGTATTTTTCGATTTCGATTTTTCCGGATATCATTTGAGCACCGTCTAAGTGTAACGACCTATTTCAATGCAACATCCAAGCCTATATGCCGCCAAAAATTTTTTAAAAAGTCCAAATAAGTGGAAGATTTGGGAGGTACGAGATGTGAGGAATTTGAATTTTTAGTATTTTTCGAATTTCGATTTTTCCGGATTCATTTGAGCAACGCTTCTAAGTGTAACGGACCTATTCAAGCAACATCCAAGCCATATGATGCCCCAAAAATTTAAAAAAGTCAAAGAAGTGGAGATTTGGAGGGAACGAGAATGTGAGAATCCACATCTTCGTACCTTGTGAATTTTTTAGTATTTTTCATTTCAATTTTCCGGATAACATTGACCACCTTCCTAAGTGTAACGGACTATTCAGAACATCCAAGCCATATGATGCCCCAAAATATTTTAAAAATTCCCAAAGAAGTGGAGATTTTGGGGAGGAGTACGACGAATGTGCGGAATTGTGATTTTTTAGTATTTTTGCGATTCGATTTTTCTGGATATCATTTTAGCACCTTCTAGTGTAACGGACCATTTCAAGCAACATCCAGCTCATATGAATGCCCAAAATTTTAAAAGTCCATAGAAAATGGGATTTTGGGAGGTACGAAGAATGTGAGGATCCCTCACATTCTTCGTATCCTTTGTTGAATTTTTAGTATTTTTCGATTTCGATTTTTCCGGATATCATTTTGACCACCCTTCTAAGTGTAACGGACCTAATCAACCAACCATCCAAGCCATTGATGCCTAAAAAATTTCCAAAGTCCCCAATCAACGTGGATATTTGGGAGGATATCGAAGAATGTGAGGATTCCTTCACATTCTTCGTACTCTGTGAAATTTTTACTATTTTTCGATTTCGATTTTTCGGGATATCATTTGGACCACCTTCCTGAAGTGTAACGGACCTATTCCAACCAACATCCAAGCCATATGATGCCCTAAAAAATTTTCACAAGTCCAATCAAGTGGATATTTGGGAGGGTACGAAGAATGTGAGGATTCTTTCCACATTCTTCGTACTTTTGGAATTTTTTTTACTATTTTTCGATTATTCGATTTTTCCCGATTATCATTTGACCACCTTCTAAGTGGTAAACGAACCTATTCAAGCAACATCCAAGCCATATGATGCCCAAAAAAATTTTAAAAATTCAAAGAAGTGATGATTTCGGAGGGAACGAAGAATTGGGATTCTCACATTTCGTACCCCTGTAATTTTTTTTGTATTTTTCGATTTCGATTTTTCGGATATCAATTTGACGCACCTTCTAAGTGTAACGGAACCTATCAAGCGAACATCCAAGCCATCGATGGCCAAATTTTTAAAAGAGCAAAAAAAATTATAGAAATACCTTTTTTTCTTTGGGCCTCCTTATAAATAATCACCAGTCCAACAAAAATACCACCTCAATTTGTGAAAAGTAAGCACTCTCAGAGAAACAACAAAGACGTATTCAATTGGCATGCAGTGATTATCAAGAAGCTACATTGAGCGACCATTTGTATTGTTTTGTTTTGATAAATTAGAAAAAAAGTTTAATTTAACAAAATTGCATGTCT
>JBAPGN010001666.1:3995-18986 GCA_037355405.1 Vitis amurensis | reverse complement strand
TCATCTTTAAGTTCAAATGGTTCCTATGGAAGGGCATTGCTACCAACAGGTGTTCCATCTTCGAGTTATAAGGATCTAAGGTTTGGGTTTGATGGAACTAGATCATTGATCCCTTTGGCATATATGTTTTCCAATGGTTAATCCAAACATGTAGCAAGTGTGGGTTTCTCATCACCAATTTCTCATTCCAACAACTTTCCATCTTAAAGGAATCAGAATTTTTGCCCTGTTCCGCAACTGATGCATGCAAGGCCGGCATCTAGCTTGGGTAAGGTTCTGGATTCATGAGCCGCATGTACCCAAACAACATGGCCGAAACTCTGATCCACTTCGGGATTTTAGGCTGCACCGACATAGCGTGCAAGGTATTGAGAGTAATAACACTAGCCCCCAACACCAGGTTATACGCCGTCGGCAGTCATTTGCCGGAGAAGGCCACAAGATTCACCGTCGCCAACAGATTCCCTCCCTCGTCTAAGATTTACGGTAACTATGAGGCGGTACTAGACGACCCCGATTGACGCCATGTACGTGCCACTGCTGATGAGCTTGCACTTGAAGTGGGCGGTGCTGGCGACGGAGAAGAAGAAGCGTGTGCTTCTGGAGAAGCCTGAATGAGGCGAAGTTGGATAAGATTTTGGAGGCATGTGAATCCAATGGAGTGTAGTTGATGGACAGCACGATGTTGATGCACCACCCTCGGATGGCTAAGATGAAGGAGTTGCTCTCCAATCCACAATGTTTCAGACAACTCAAATCGGGCAATCCAGTTTATTGCTGACTATGGATTGCCTAAATCAGTGAGATCTTTGTCTGGTCCTATTTTTAATAAAGCAGGAGCACTTACACCATGCAGGTACTAGACAAACTCAGGTCTTTGAATGGTTCTCTCAAAGGCTTAGAATAAGTAGAATTAGATGGTGGTGGAATGGTTTGGATGGAGGAGTTTTTCCATGTTTGCCTGTCTGCTATGGTAGCCATTGACGACTTCATCAACAAAACAAGTAGCTCATGAAAAGAAGTTGGATGGGACCTTCCAAGGGATTTCTTTCGGCTCTTTAAACGGTGAAATTACATATATCTTAGATAGGAGCATTGGATATGGTAGATAGGATATAGCATACTGGAGCCACGATTCCCAAGAGAGTACGTCATCTTATGATGGGAAAAAATTTTAAACCTAATAGACCCAAGATCCTCAATGAAAGCCGGCAGATATAAGAGAATTTCCCAATGAGGCTGAGAAAATATAAGCGAAATTTAACGCAAAGGAAGCACTAGACCTTAACTCTTCAGTTCCGAGTGAGAAGCCATTTCATGTGCGTAAGCTATCTGTTATGTTAGTCCAAGGATGGCGAATTTCACCAGTTGAGTCAGGAAGAGAATGCAGAACACTTAACTCCTGGTTTCCAATCAGTGCTCCTTCCCGCCATTTGCACGAAGTATAACCCTCGAGATAACAACTGAATGTGTCTCTGAAGAGTTCATTCATGCAATACGTTCCTTTCTCATTTTCCCAAAAAGAAAAACAACACAAGAAATAGAGAATAAGCAACACCACTGACCTTACTTTCCCTTGTATACACACTATAAACTCTACATATGACATTCATATATATATATAGTACATATTACACTACACAGTTTGCGCACTCTATCTGAGCTATGGAGCGCCAGTCGAAAAGGGAATTAGTGGTGGAGCCCAGATAAATATCAAGCAAAGTAACTGTGTACAAGACCACCGATATATTGACCATTAAATGCATAAAATTAAATCTCAACACGTGTGATTCTTGTAAATGCTCGATGTCAATCCAATCATTGATTATGTAAGTCCAACACATAACACCAATCTCTCAGCACAATTTCATCAATTGTCACTTTGACTAGACATATAATCAATGACATCACAAACATTATGACAGAAAATCAACTGGTAATAAATCAATATCCCATAGATCTCATCAAAAAAAAATACATAAAGATTAGCAATCAGATCTACTGTGTACTTCTTCTATGTCTGCTTTTGATGATTTCACAGTCCTATTATAGTTGGCCAATGAATAGCCAATGCATTCCAACAATAGCAAATATTACAATACCGAGTAATGTGGACTTCTCACTAACGTAATTTAGATTGATTTAAACAACCTCTTTAGGTCTTGCCATTAATAACCTCCTATTCTTTGAGATATGTCAACAGTGTGTTTCTCTGGAAACACAACTATTGGTGGTAAAAGCCTGTTTGTAGTGGAGTCCGCGGCACCATTACCCGTCTGGCTTAGTGGACACTGCTAATAAATAAGGAACTCTGTGCCACCTATTCACATTAACAAAATAGAAACTTTACATCAATATTTCGGAGCGAGAGAGAATACTCATAGTGTTACCCTAGGAGAAAGCAACAGTTGTGTGAATTATTCACTCACAACAAAATAAATTTCAGCGGTTTAGGAACATGGAGAGCTATCAACAACTCCTAAATCTGAAATAAAATTCCGTTCCACAATGAGAGCATGCAAACGAAGCCCATATGAAACTAAATGACCTGACAATGAACATCTTCTGCCCGCTCCATATTCTTCTACGAGTGTCGTGTCAAAGTGTTACTTGACAAGTTTACTCTCCAGAGAGTAACAACAACTCCAGGCTCAGTCCTGAAAGATAAATTGAATAAAGGCAACCGGGCAGTTAGATTGCTTAAACATGCTGACCTGCAGCCACAAAATAACTATCACAAAAACCTTCAATCTACATCAGTAGTTGATGCGCCCGATATGTCACACAATTCAATGTCTCTTAGTGGTCCTTAACAAGGTACGAATAAGGACACTTCTAAGCTAACTATTCACATGTTACACCCTTAGGATTGCTCAAGTACCCTCTCCCCACAGTGGTCCGACAAAGAAAAAGCTAATATATGCGAGGTCGTCTTGTTATCATGAACTTGGAGTCATAAGCACAAAGTGCTGACGCCAAACCGGGGGAACAATAGCGAATGAATAAGGAATGGTTATCCATTTCTTGCGTTTGCTGCTATCATTCAATTGTCTTGCGAGGACAGTGAGCCTTTGAACAATCTTTTGATCACCATCGATGCAAACGATATGAGGCGTTTTGATAAGGGTAGAACTACGTGTAGGCGCACTACTGTGAATCTTTTCAAATCTATTCATTCACGGTCAAATTTAGTGGTTCCTTTGAGACAATTAGTAAGCACGGCGCCATTAGCTCCTATCTAAACGGAAGAATAATTTCACCCGGCAAAACATAAACGAAGGAAGACTTCCTCCCATAAGATCCTTCATAAGCAAAAATGGTTAGACAACATAAAATGGCTTAGTACATCAACACAATCAGGTCATAAATCATAAGGTGAAGCGAACTGTTAGTATCAAGCTGTCAGTCAACATACTAATACAATGAAATATGGTGGAAATCTACGTCCTCAGCCAGAGACACCTACCAAGGATAATAAGTGACACTCAGTGATACAACTCGGGTTTCTGTATGTTAAAACCAATTTTGCTTGGGAGTGGAGATAAGTGCGCTATACGGAAACCATTCATGATATCAAGTGTCGGAAGCTTAAAAGCCTGAATTATAAGACAAAACAAATGGACTATATTTGGAGACTTGCAACTGAAAGTGGTTTCTTTCCTCACAAACTTCTTGTAAAACCAATGGTGCTCCATATAACACTTCACTCATCCAAATCACCATTCAAGAAAGCTGTTTGACATCCATTCTACTAATGTAGCTACAAGATCTTCATAACAATGAGGCTCATACTATGTGGCCATAAATCACTCTAGTAGAGTCCTTGGTCGTAGAAGAGCACAAGTCATGGGGCGATAGAAAGCGTTATGCACTGTTTCACCACAATTCATCCTTTCCCTTTGATTCACCTATACCTTAACCAAATCACGAGGTCTCTGAGACCTTTAGATATTCGTTCTATTGCCCATAGAAATAGATGAGTCTTTTGTGTATAATAGACCCAAGCACTTAACACCTCCGCCATACTGGTTAATTCAACCACTGGATGGCAATTTGACCAAGAGGTCCTAAACACTCATTTCAATTTCGTTATTTTCATATGTAATGCTCTCTCAGTGTTGGCTGGTCCCTGTCGCACCAGCCCTCTGATTTCGGTCTCCAGCCTGGTCGCCTGTATTTGTGCGCCATACTGATTGGACGGGGAGTAATCAAAAGACAAACACTTTACAAACCATTTTGTACAACTCACCATATTATTATCCTCAGAGTATGCTAAAAGCTAAAAGAAAAAGCTACTATAATACTTCGTATATTATTTCATTTACAAACCGCTCTGACGGATCCTGCGTTTTCCATCTGTTTGTTAAATGTGATAGTGTAAAGCTCAGAGTCTATTCAAAATTGATAACCACAAACACAATAAGTGAATTGCCGCACTTGAGTTTCGAGTTCAAGAGTAGTAAGCTTAAGTAAACTAAAAGAGCAGCACAACTGTTGTTCTTGAGGACTAATATGAGTTAGATTTATAAAACTCTAGAACTAGGACACACTTAACACAGATAATGGTGATACATCAACTTATGTGACCATTAGATAGCAATAATCAATTCCTTGGAGATAAGGTAGGTGTCACATGGTGCCTTGCAGGCTAGTTTCTAGCATCGTAATAGAGAAACATTAATACTTTCCCGGCGTGAGCGAATCTGGGTTTTTTCAAGCATTTCTCATACACGTTTTTCTAAAGAGAACTCAATCATATATCTAAGAATCTATACTTTCTCTAACCGGTGTGTAAGCAGATAACAAATCCTTCTTTATAATTTGAGAGAGTTTTTCATCACGGTTTGCAACTGTAACTCTCTCATGATCGATATCGTAAAACTTATTGCAATGGTTGAAGCTCTCATAAGCCTGTAACCATTCAAGGCGTGATCTTTACACCTCGCGTACTTGTACCACTTTCTGCAAGCTCGCAAGAGAAACTAAATCTGGACTGTCTCCTTGGATCCCCCAAAAGCCTTTTGTATCTGAAATATAGTTTGGAAATCTGCCATCCAGCACAGAGTATGCGTACCCGTTAAGTATGTTCATCCCCTTACTCCCAGAGGCTTTCGCAAGGCGTATACTGCCCAAATCTAGTGCAAAACTCCTTGTTCTCCGGAATAGATCACTTCCGTACGCCTTTACCAACAGTCATTGCTTTGCCCAGCGTTGACTCTAGTGTGGGTTTTAATCCCAACTGAAACACAGTAGAAATTTCAAACGTTAAAGCGCAGGATCATACTCGTCTCTCACATGAATGACCGTTATTGTCTTAAAATAAGCGAAAACTATTTGCAACTTACTCAGGCACTTGGATCCACCACTTCCACCCACGTAGACACAGCCATTAGTGCAACGGAAGCGTAAAGGAAGTTAAGTGTACTCTATTCTCTTTCTGGAATATATGCGTTCTAGAGAGTGCATTAACTTAGTAAGAAAATATAAAATGACAAAGGAGAAGGTTAAGGCAAACAAAGGGCCTGAACTTACTGCGTTTTCAAAACTTCAGGCAAGTGTGGGTATAAGACGTCTCCTCGATTCTAAAGGAACAGGCTCTCGAAGAGTATATATATGAACCAAATATAAAACTTAATCACATATATATAGAGTAGTATTCTCTCCTTTTACTGGGAACTAAAATAAGAGCTAAGGGGAATCTCTTGCTAATTCGTTCGAGCTCAACAAGTGGCATAATTTTTCGCGTATTAGTAGAGGACCAATAAAGTTCCACTGACTGCTGATATAATATATCCTCTCTCTCAAAGTGCTCCGATTGAGATCAAGGAGAGAGTCTTAGTCTGGGTTAAGTCATTAGCAAGAGCGAATCCATCTGCCTTCGTGCAAGAGCAAAATGACGTCTGCGAGATTCGCAGACAAATAAGAGAAGGCTTGCGAAATCACTTCGCAAGCACAAAGGCTATTTACCTTCGTTGAAGGATAACGCAAGTGTAGAGTAAGGCTGCGAAGGATTGATGCTTCCACCTTGGATGATGTTCAATGCTCACTTCCAGCTGGTCCGTCGCAAGTAAATAATCGAAGGAAACAACTTTCAGCGCTATAAGAGAATATTGCCACACACATCCGGTACTTGTCTAAAAGGCTGTGAAAAATCACTATTGTGTCAGCAGCAAAACGATTAGCTCGACACAACACCTATTTAATTGTCGAAAAATGCATTTCCTGGCAACTTGTGCGAAACATGAATTAAGGACCGTATCTAAAGCAACATAGTGCTGGTAATCTTCTTTTCCGTTCTCAAACTCACGAATTGCCAAAACTACCTGGTTTGAAAGCATATCTGGATTTAGTTCTGTCTTGCACTGTGAGCTAATTTGGCAAATATGTGTCTAATGCCTTATCCATGCGTTGTCTATATTCTAGACTCTCAAATAAAATTGCTCAAAAGTACTGCCACGTATCTAGTTCATTCAAAGAAAATAAATGCGTAAGTATAGTGCAGAATTTCTCTAGTTACTAGGTCGTACCACTTGCAAGTGAGGGAGTTATTAATTCTGGCAAATTGATCCTTTCCGAACTCTAGTGCCCAGTGATTGCCTCTCTCAGCATACGGGTCATGCGCGCGTTCACAAACTTTGAGGATTGCTGTGTTCGGCATGATTGCCAACTACTAACAAAACACACTCAAGACACTGTAGCACCCCAAGAAGTGATTAAATTGAACTGTGTCCCAAATGGGTCGCCTCTGAAAATGCCGATACGAGTTAGAGAGAGTTTCAACTGAAAAACTAACTACTCATGAACAAAAGTGTTTAAAAGGATTAATTACGAAGCTATCAAATAGCACTTTTTGAAGTAGTAATGGACTATCACCCCCAAACCGGTAGTCATATGTAGACTGAGTCCGGAGGCGTATCTTTGACATTTATCACATTTTCATTGATACATGAGTAGCATGCCAGAAAAATAAAAACAAAAAAGCTAAATAAACTATAATTACAAATAATCGATCTAAAAACAACTTTCCAAGCTGCATGTATCTAACTCTCAACATGAAGACATCAAAGAAATACAAACCAAATTTCAACAAGTTAATAATACTATACTAAACACTGTGAGAGCGCAAGTCTGGTAATTGCTATTATGCAAACATGTAGAGTTTGTGTTAAACAATACAATTTATGTACCACTCACTCTTTGCAATAGAAATCAAACTTTAATTCGTTTGCCAGGCAAAAATCTAGGATGTTGTATCGTCCTCCCGTATGGAGTTTCCTTATCGCCTGTCTCAGAGAATATATATATCGCTTACACAACGAGATCTCTTGCCCTCCACCATAATTCTCTTTTTCAACACAACTTTAGCAAACTGACCAAATTAGATAAGACATTTAACAACATCTTATTATTCTACATTATTTTTTTGGTTTTTTTTAAGGAGGTAATGGGTACCATCTCTCTGTTAACGAATTGCGTCCAGTAAGACGACGGGGTGCATCAAGAGTGAATCCTAACAAATGTCACAGCGTTTTGTGTGGGAGAGCAGCGAAGTCTTCTGAGAAGGATTTGTTATCAACACCACTAAATCTCTTGGATTTTTGTCCCTCCCGGACTTTTGAGAATGAATTTAATACCCAAAACACCTAACCAGCTACCTCATAATACCAGGGCTAAACCTAAGCCACGCGCCTTCTAAGCTTTAATGCAAGACATACCTGCGCAAGGTCGGTGACTCCAAAGATTCTCTGTAGTTCACGACGCTAGCTGCAACTATGGTACGCTTGAAAACTCGCGGTTAGAGTCACCTCGTACCATGGCCACGCTACTAGAAATCTTTCGTGACTTGTCACGCGGTCCATTCTTGTTTATCACAAGGTGAGCAAAACACTTGTTTTCGTTCTTGTATATTCACTATGCCCCTCTATATATGGTGGTCCTTGCCCTATAAGAGTCTCTTAACTTATCAAATGAGATGTTTCAAACTAAGCAAAAGAAGGATTCCTCAGGAAAATTACTCTGCTAACGATCGATGAGAGGAGAAATAGCTTTTCAATCTTATTGGCAAATAGACGGATGAATCCTTACTTTGACTAGGGTGTGGGAATAGCTTAAGAGAGTAGGAAGAACATAAGACTTATGTCAATTGTCGAAATCCAGAAGCCAGAGCTTCAGACTCCAAAGTTCTACCCGCGCCCAAACTATTGTATGCAAGCTGAGCATAATCACTGCATATGCTAAGTCAATTTGTATAAAATGCACACGATACGATTGGTTCTCAATATTTTCGATCCCTGTTCATTTTGAGAACGACTTTCTTTCAATGCGTACTCTTAGATATTAAACAAGAGTCGGGAATGCAAACAAGAGTTATAAATACCAAAGGTTAAGATAAAGTATCTAAAAATAAACTTACAAACTACTGATTTACCCAAAATATGAAATTGCACCATTACCGCTAACATATAAATGAACTGCATATGAGGCAGACTTTCCTATCCTCATTGGATCGTCTTCTTCCATCCCCTCGGGTCCCCAACCCGTCGCAGAGCGTTAAAAACTGAGCATCGCAATGCGTACCACTAAATGGTGTGATAAAATTGGGGAATTTCGCAGTAAAAGAGTGTAAGGAAAGGTGGTACCCAAATATCGGTGAGGATTGTATCATCCAATTTTTCGAGAATGTAGTGATAGGGTTAGAAACCAGCATCATTTTCAAAATAGAAATAGAAAAAGAAATGTGTAGTAAAAAGGAAATAAGGGTAATTTTGATATTGCTTAACTTATTAACACGAAAGAAAAATATTTAGACTTGGATAACTATCAATTCTATATGAAGCTAACACATTCGAGTACAAAGCAAAATATAAAGCAATACAAGCAATCCACATAATATGGTACAAAAAAATAAATGGGATTTCTTACCAACTAAGAAAACGAAATACATAAACAAGCAGTAGATAATATATAATGATCTGATGAGTGGTTGCGGGCTAGCAGATGGTCTGCCTCTTCAGTTGGTGCTACCAATGGGCCTGAGGCTCTGCGGGATGAGAGTGTGGCACTGCTGTGGTAGAAGTGGAGGGCTCAGCAGCTAGTGGCAATCGAAATGAAAGCTGAGCTGCCTTAAGATGGCAGTGTGTTGGGACCTGAGTGCCAACATCCTGCTCTTGGCATGCCGAATGGCCTGCCATCTCTTGAGCAAGGCTGCTTTGAGATGGTTGTGAGGGTCTCCAATGAAACGGCATAACCTCTGTATTCAGAAATAGAATGGCCATCCTTGGTCAGCTGAAGTGAATGGCTGAGAATTACTGAGCAAACTGGTGAGCCGAATGGCAGGAGCGAAATGGTACCTCAGTATGTGTCGGGGGATGCTCTCCTAACAGCTGGCTGTGGCGCTCTGCTGATCACTCTATAGGCGCAATGTTGTTCCATTTGTCGAGAGTAAAACACCTCTTGGCAAATGCGCTTGCGCTCCCAACTGGGCTCAAGGATACCCAGCCCCACAATTTGGCACAGCAGCCCTGGAAAGAAAGAGGAATGGTGTCAAGCTCTCCTTGCCAAGCTGTCTTTTTGGTGTATACTTCTCTTCGAAATAGAGAAGAGTCTCTCTAAATTAATGATGAGGGCCGAAGAAATATCCTCAGCACATCCTTGAAACAGGGCCTTCTAACAGGAACTCCTCTCCTTTAGATCCAATGCTGCAGTGGTAGAGGTTTATGACGCAAATGCATCAATCAGAAACATGATTGGAGGAAGCTCTCCTCTCAACAGATGCGGACGTGTGGAAGCTCCTCTGGATAGGATATGCACCATTTGCACAGCTCAGTAGGACTGGTCACATACTCTAAAATCATCGAAAAATGCTCGGCTGTAGGGAATTTGCAAGGCTCCAGCCTATATGGCGAGCTCCCAGTATGCCATGCCTCCCATCAATGGTGAAATGAATTAAAGTTGGATCCCTGACCTGTTTGGTAGTCATGGATTGATAAAAATCCATGGCTACTCTTGGGTAGAAAAAGTCTCTCGGAGTCAGCAGGTGCTCCATGTGGTATCTTCTCAGCAGGTGGAATGACTGGGCAAGCTCCGGCCGCAATCGGAATGTGGCTGTGTCAAAGCACAGCTCGGAGTGGAATGGTCGAGCTCTACAGTCCAAATTTCCCTCAATTGGGGGCTGAGTTAGCATCGGCCTCACTGTTATTTCTTTCCGGAGCTATTTCACCTGGAAATTTGGGGCTCGGAAGTGATGGCTGAGGCCCTCTTTAGGCTCTATCTAGCGGCGCCAGACGATGGCCCGGAGATGGAACTGACGAGGGATCGCGAGGGAAACTGGAATTGGAAACCAGCGGGGCTCTGGAGATTGCTCCGTAAGTCAATGGTCGAGCTTTCAACCCTGGGTCCTCTTTTGCAGTGGTCCGACCCATGACCTGGTAAAGAAACGCCTCGCCGAGCAGCTTTGGCGGCGCGGGAGCATTCGCCGGAGGAGAGAACACTTTCGGCCGCGAAGGCTCAGTAATGGGATCTGTACTACCGGCTTCCTTTCGAAGGACTTTCTTTGGCGGCTTGAGGAGAGGAGAAAGACTTGGCCACCTGGTTCGCGCCATTTCGGTTGCCGAATTTGGTCGGGAATTGAGACCGGAGAAGATGACCGAGGCTTGGCGTTCGGGCTCGAAGAGGATGATGAACAGTCTGCGATGAATGGCGCATCTATTTTGAAACCCCTTTTCGCAGCTCAAATGACGGTATATAAAAAATAACGGAAGATTAAGGGTCATTTGAGTTCGCAGAAAAAATTCCAAATTTCGCAGCAAAAACATCAATTTTCGGCAGCTGCGAAATTGAGTGTCATTGTGCTGCGAAGTGGCAACAAGTGTGCCAAAATCAACAACGCAAATTGCGAAAATAACCCTGCGGAATGGAACTTTGGTTGCGAAATCAGGTTTTTAAAACCGCCTCGCAGCCGTTTCGCAGCTGCGAAATGGGGTTCCCTTGCTGCGAAGTGGCAACTCGTGTCCAAAGTCACTTCGCAAGCTGCGAAATTCTCGAGAGATTTCCAATATTCCGGAATGGTTTGCAAAAAGTGCTCAATTTGGCAGAAGTTTTCTTAAGGCGCGAATCTCGCAGAGCCTGTTTTTAACTTTTTTTTGCTCCATGTGCTCTCCGATTTTTTCTTTCAATTTCTTTGCAATTTCTATCCACCTGGATCATTCAAAAAGATAAAAACTATAAAAACATGATTTAAGATCAAAAACAAGATCAAAAAGTATGGAAAAAAAACTTGGAAAATTTAAAAATTTAACAAAAAATTTTGGACGTGCTAAAAAACCCCGTCCACAAACCCTCTTTACTAGGCTTTTGTGCTCAAGGAGGTGATTTTCCTCCTTTTCTGGTTGAAATGGCTTCATGAAGCTTGAAGACGATATCCATTGACTTCTAAAGGTGTCCTTGCCTATGAATCAATAATTCCCACCACTTCCATTGGAATATACTCGTGAATAATAAACGACCCTTCAACCTTGACTTGAGCTTCCCAGGAAAGATATGGAGTCTTGTGTCATACAGTAAAACTCTTTGCCCTTCCTGAAATTCCTTATTGGAGATTAGTTAGTCCAGCCAAACTTCTTTCATTCCTCTGTTTTGCAACTTTGGAATTGATATAAGCATCATTTCTTATTCTACCTCCATCTCATTAAGGTCTATGATATCTCTTTTCTCCGGCTCTGATTCAAAAGTCCATGTTCAGCTTCTTTATTGCCCACCAAGCCTTGTATCAACTCCACATGGGAGATGCATGCCTTTACCAAAAGACAGAGTTAGGGAGACATGCAAAAGAATAGTCTTATAAGCTGTTCTATATGCCCACATGAATCATGAAGCCTAATAGACAATCCTTTCTGTGGAATTTCACCCACTTTTCATCAAAGTTCTTTATTTCCCCTGTTAGTAGCTCGAACTTGCCCGAAGTCCTAAGGAATGATAAGGTGTAGCTACCTTATGCTTCACTCCATGACTTGGATAAAGAGCTTTCAAAAGGTTTTTGTTGCAAAAATGAGCACCTCCATCACTGATTATGGCTTTGGGCACCCCAAATCTTGAGAAAATGTTCTCTTTAAGAAACTTAAGAACCACCCTGTGATCATTTTGTTTACAGGGGATTGCCTCAACCCATTTAGAAACATACCACCCACCAAGATGAAGAATTACCAAAAGACATTGGGAAAGGTCAGAAGTTCCAATGCCCCCATACATCAAATAGCTCAACTAAATTAGAATGGGGTTCATAGGCATTTGATTTCTTTTTGTTAGCTTTCCAAGCCTTTGGCATCTATCTCAACTTCTACACATGATGTGGGCATCTTTGAAAAGAGATGGCCAAGTAAACCCTGATTGCAACACTTTCATAGCTGTTTTCTGAGAGTGAAGTGGCCTCCACATGCATTCTCATGACAATGAGATAGAATCCCTTGCTGCTCATCTTCAGGGACACACTTCCTTATGATCTGATCTGCACAATACTTAAAAGAAAGGGCCTCTCCCATATAAGCATTGAAATTTTGGCAAGAGAAGTGCTTCTATCCTGTGCATTCCACTCACTTGGAATTTCACCAATTACTAAATAATTAGCAATATGAGCATACCAAGGAGTTTTCACTAGGAACATGAGTGATTCTTCAGGAAAATCATCATTAATAGGCAAGGGATGGGAATTATGTGATATAACTAACCTTGAAAGGTGGTCAACTAACACATTCTCCACTCCTTTCTTATCTTTGATTTGGAAGATCGAATCCTGTAACAAAGAATCCATCTAATCAACCTTGCTTTTGCAATTCTTGCTTGTCAATATATTCAGGCTGAATGGTCAGTGAAGACAATGAATGAAAGACCACTAAAATAAGCACGAAATTTGTCCAAAAGCAAATACCACAGCTACATCTTTCTCCTTAGTTGGTATTCTTGAGCTTCATTCCAGTGTTTTGCTTGCATAGTAAAAATCAACATAGGGCTTCCCATCTTCTCTTTGACCCAGCACAGCTCCTATAAGCAATCACTGGCATAACACATCAAGTTCAAAGGTAGTTGCCAGTTAGGCTCTCACTATTGGAGTTGTTGTTAAAATTTCTTCACTGATCAAAGCTGTTTTGACAACCTTTCATCCATATAAACTTAGCATCCTAGCTAACAGCTCATAAAGAGGGTTTTGAAAGACTTGAAAACCTTTATAAACTCCTATAGAACCCTGCACGGCCAAGGACCTGCCTTACTCCTTTTATCAATTGTTGGGATGTAATTTGACATAAGCTCCACCTTGCTTTAATCCAACTTCCATGCCTTTTTCAGAAGATGAATATGGGCCAAGACAATCCTTGACGTACCAATAAAATGACATTCTCCCAGTTGAGCACCAAGGTCTTTTTTTCAATGATCCGTGAAGAACTCTTCCAAATTGAATAAGCATTCCTCAAATGTACCTCCATAACGTGAATGTCATCCATGAAAACCTCCATAATTGGCTCACCATATCAACTGAATATACTCAACATACATCTGAATTAGTAGGTGGCATTGCATAAACCAAAAGGCATCTCTGTCCGCATATGTCCAAATGCCATGTAAAAGTTGGTCTTTTCCTGATCTGCACATCAATTTCAATCTGAAATACCCTGAATACCCATCCAAGAAGCAATAGAACGGATGTCCACAGAACTCTCTCGCACTTTGGTCAAGTAAATTGGTAATGGAAAAGATATTCCATGGTACAAATACATTCAACTCTATAATCAATACACACCCTCCTCAACCTGAATGAGGCGTGTAGAAATTTCTTCTCCTTTTTCATCTGAACCACTGGATCCCTGATTTTGGTACCTCACTTGAGTAGGACTCACCCAAGGGCATCTGATTAGGTAAATAATACCCCTGCTGAATAGCTTCAACAACCGTCAGCTCGCACCACCTCTTGTAAATGAGGATTCAATCTTCTTTGAAGTTGACGAATTGGCTTTGCTTCCTCCTCCATATATATATGATGAGTACAAACTAAAGGACTAATGCCTTTCAAGTCGGATATTTGCCATCCTAAACAATTGCTTCTTTACACTCTTGAAACTTTATTAAACAATTTTTCTTATGAAATGGTCAGAGATGAAAATATCAGCAACAGAACATTGATTATTTTCTTCAAGGTATGTATATTTCAGCTCCACAGGTAAAGGCTTCAGATTGAGTTTTGGAGTTTCTTTTTCAGCAGCTGCCTCTTCTTTTTTATTGAACAAAGTAGAATCTCTTCTATCTTTCTCCAACTTTGTAGAGTAGCAAGCACAGTAGGGGATTCAGACAAACTTTCCTCAAAATCCACAAGACTTTCATTCAACTTGTCTTGCAATATTTTGATTACAAGTGCTTCCTCCACCAGAAGTGTCCAATAATGCACCAGGCTCCTTCTGGACCTTTTTCTCTTCCGGAGTGGTTTGCTTTTTTAGGACATATAGAAAAATATGGAGATCAAGTTCATAGTTGCCAAGTGGATTCATTCAGCCACTTCCTACAGTTGATGATAGCATTTTGAGGTAGCAAGAAATGGTCTTCCAGGATGATAGGAATTAGTTTCCTTTACAGTAGGATCTGTATCAAGAACAATAAAATCTACTGGATAGTAGAAATTATCCACTTGAACCAAGACATCCTCAATTACCCCCCTTGGAATTTTTACTGATCTATCTGCTAGAGATAGAGTGATTGCTGTTGGCTTCAATTCTCCAAGTCCCAATTACTTGTAGACGGAATATGGAAGTAAATTCACACTTGCTCCCAAGTCTAACAAGGCTTTCTCCACTACCTTCCCTCCAATCATGACTGAAATGGTAGGGCTTCCCTTGGTCTTTTGTACTTCCAAAGAACTTACCATTGTAAGATTGCACTACTTGCCTCAGTCAAGAAGGCTTTCTTGTTTACAGTAACCCTCTTTTGATAGTTACAAAATCCTTTAGAATT
>JBAPGN010001665.1:0-82146 GCA_037355405.1 Vitis amurensis | reverse complement strand
GTTCCTGGCCAAACGCATATCATCTTAGGACTCCATCGGAACGTAAAGTTAGTTGTTTTTAGTATATAAGAACCCATTTTGCAATATGGATATTTTGTTCATGTCTCTGTAGTGATTCTATGTCAGTAATTAATGATAAGGGCTTGTTTTGAGGGCTCGGTTTTCAATCAACTATATATTTGTGCTTTCTTTTTTCTTATTGCAACAAAATTAGCCAACTAAAATCTTCTTTTTGATTTAACTCATGAATTTTATTGGAGGCATCTATTATAATGTTTCAAGAATCAATACCAATCCATTAAATCAAATCTTGATGAGAGTTGATGTTAAAAAATTTATTAGTTCCGATTAACGGGAATTCTGGATTTACTGATTCATTCTGGTTCCTACTTGGTTTAAACTACAATAGATCGACGTTGTGATACAATAATTATTTATTAATTTATTAAAAATATAGAAATAATTATGAAAATTTAGAAATATACTTATTTAACATAATTACAAATCAAATCATCCTAAGAGAGATACGAATGAGCATAGTATTGGAATTATTTCCTTATTTTTTAAAAAATGCTACTAATCAGTATGATATACTACAACAATGAAACATTTTATTAACATTCATTCCACCTCTTCAATAGCTTATATACTTATCAAGATCATCTTAAGTGTTTTTCTCCGAAATTAAACAGAGACAAAGAGTAAATAGAAACACAAACAGACATCTAGGTAATCCATTAAATTATACATAATAGATAGTATAAGTTACAATTTTCAATTCTCCTTATATTATGGACTTTATCCTCAGATTCATCTATGCTCAGAGAAGTTGCAAGTGTTATGGTTTATACTCAAAACAAGATATATGAAGAAGGATCATTTTTGTAGCAAACTTTTGGTTGTTAGAGATGCAAAAATAATGTAAGCTTGAGGATAAATACTCGGTAAAAAAACTTTTGTTTCCAATAAAAAATAAATATAAGTATAGAGTATATTGTAGCAAAACTATTTTTACCGAATCAAAACAAATCCGCGCATGGTTATTTGAACAATGGTTCGTCGAGTCTATTAATTTAGATATGAAATAAAAAATTAAATTCATATGCCTAAAGTTTTCTTGAATAAAACACATACGGTTTTTCTTCTCTGACTCAAAATCCCGATAGAATTTGAACCTCTCACTACCCTATTGCTAAAGAAGAATATGTGTATTCCTTTTAAATTTTAATGTCACATCTATCTGATTTATGATAATTATTTCATTATTATCTCTCCCATTCTAGCTTGATATCCAAGTTTATTTGGGAGTTATGTAGTGAGAAGCATAGGCTACACAGATATGTTAATATTCATTGATATGGAATTGATGTATTGAGTGATTGATTCGTTTAATGCCTTTAAGATCTACTTTACTCCTTGATTTCAAATTAAAAACTACTTCCACTCATCTATAGAGACTTTGCTAACCTTTGTTATGCGAAAAAAAGGAATCAAAGCAGTCAGTGTCCTAAACAATATTTGATCGTTTGTTCATATCTTAACTTCTTAAAACTTAGTCAACATCTTAATTTTTATTTGGACTTAACCTACCACTGTTTCAAAATTAGAGAATATAAATAGTTTTTACATCACGGTTCCATTCTGACCCCTAATTTTGGGTACTTGAGAATGGAGATTCTACAAAATTAAGAATTTATTTATCTCTGCAACTTTTATTCTTGTTTGTTTATTTTCTTATATAAATCCTACACTTCTATTAAAAGTGTAGTTTAAGGACATGTTTTGGGTACAAAAACATTTCTCCAAGTGGAATTTTTTTGTTTCGTCAACCTTACTATCAGTAATAAACGGGATGCTTCTATACGTAGAGATGGACGGTATTAGCTTGTTTTAATATACTCTTGTGCAACAATGTGAAGACTCATGTCACTTCTTTTCTTGTAGATATAGAACATATTTGAATGTATTTATAATTTTTTTCTTGATTTTATCATATTATCAAGGGTACGTCAAATAAAATCACCATATTTTGATTGGTTGGTATAGAAATTTCGCTTTAGTGTTTTACCAAATGTTGGTTTTTGATTAATTTGAGTATTAAATTTGCGGAACCTAATTACTAACTTTGGCTGACACATAGGAGATTGTTCCAAATTTGTTTATTATGAAAATCCTTTTCTAGATATTATTTTACAGATTTATTTTGTAAGTTCCTTTGTTTTCCAAGTCATATGTTTGATTTGTTCTACTAAAATTTTATTCCGGTTATTAGATGAATTAATTTGGTGTTACAAATTAGAAGTACAAAAATTAAATAATCTTGACCTTTTGGATTTATGTTGTAAATTTCTTTTGTCTTTGGTTTGTTATTTGAATATTTTTTATAGTGATCCTTATTATGACATTAATCCTAAGTTTAACTTTAATATGACAATAATAGAATATTTTAAAGATCTCTTTATATTAATCGTTTAAACATTTTCTATTAATGTTGTCAACAATGTTTTTTCTACTATTTTTTAATATAAATTTTGGTCTATCATTAAAAGGTTTTTAAAGAATTGTATTGTAATGAGATTTTGAATCATATTTAATTTGATCCAAACAAGACCACTTGATCAACCAATTCAACCCTGTTAAGCTTAGAAATAATGACAATTATGATTGAGGTTTTTAGGATTGAGTGTAGGTTGAGTGATTGTAGATTATGGGCAGGCTTAGTGTTTGATTATTTTTCTTGCTTACCATGTTAATGGTTAGCTTATCTCCTATGATTTTTAAAAGTGTTTGTAGGGCATTTTATTTACCTCTCATGTCTTTTTAATTTTTTTTTCTTTCAACAAATCTAGTAAATAAGAATGCATTCTTTGGGAATGCAAGTTTTTTTTTTAAAAAAAAAAAAAAAAAACTTTCTACCCCAACCAAATTAAAGAAAAAAAATTATATCTTTCTTTCCTTTTGGTACTTTTTTTTTTTTCTATTTTCCTTTTGGGGATTTCTTTCCTTTAAACTTCCAAGGATCCAAATAAAGGCATTTATTTCAATTTAAAAGAAAATCTCTAATTAAAAAAAATGATTGGTATCAATAATAATAACAAAAAGGTAGTAAATGGAATGACTGGTATCAATAATAATAACAAAAAGTTGTAAATGTGTAGACAGAAATGTGTCAAATATCTTATAAAAATGGAAGGAAAGTAACAAATTATAAATTAGTAAATGTTGTTCAATGTCCTTATATACATTGATCTTGTTCATATATTTACGGAAATATCATCCATGCCATACCACACTTCATGCCTTAAAAACATTGTATATATTTCGGATATCATAATCTTTTTATACTGAAAATACGACTTGAAAACGTATTATATAGAAAAGGAACATCAGGGGTTAGAACCCAAACGTAAAACTTTCTAGTACTACTGATTGTGTAGTTTACTGTGACGATAGAATGGTGAATAGCTTTCTCGCCAATATGAAGGTACATAGTAGAATGACCTTACATGTTCAGCTCTGTTTTATCTTCACTGCTTCTAAATTTCAAATGTTTCAAGGACAGCTTGAATTCATACAAGTGAGAATATATATATTAACGGCTTATGCATGCAGGATCGTTTCTCTTTCTTTATTTTATGCATGGTAATATTATCCAGCTTGAGCAGTACTACAAATGCAACCTCGCCTTATTTTGATGTGATGGATTATGGAGCTGTTGGTGATGGAAAAACCGATGATTCTCAGGTAATCATCCCTTTCTCTCTGTGTTGGTACTGAGAATTTAGCTAGAAGAGGATGGTAAATGATTCCTTTAGTTAGCAATAGCGTCGTATCATTATATGCCCATTAGTACTGTTTATGAAGAATTTGGAGACTAATGGATGCTCCACTTTGAGCTCTTTTTGTTTGTATTATATGGGAGACTTCACCATAGAGGATAAAAAGATAGAAAAGATATCATTTATGTTCCATATATGTACAGGCATTTCTGAAGGCGTGGAATGAAACGTGCAAAGCTCAGTCACCGGATGCTACCATGAATATACCAGCAAAGACATTCTTAGTGAATCCTGCCAAATTTTGGGGGTCCATGTGTGCCAACCCGTATCAATATTCAGGTTTTGCTCAAATTAATGAAGTGTCGTATGCATTTTGATAATTTTCAGCATAATAGAATTCAAAACCTGAATTTAGAAGGTAATTGATGGAAATTGGTCATTTCTTTTTTCATGAATTTCTCCATAGGTAGCAGGACAAATTATTGCAAACACTGATCAATCCCTGTACTCGAACAATTATTGGCTCCACTTCGCGTATTTGGGAGGGCTTACTTTGACCGGAAGTGGAACTATAGATGGTCAAGGGGCAGGTTCATGGCCAGAGCGAAAGGGAGTAGCCGTAAGTAGAAGACGATTTCATTATTTTCGAATCATATTTTCTGGGATAGAAAATGTTGTATAGAAATCAAAGTTCTATATATACATTGCTTAACAATAAGATTTGGCATGTCTTGGGACAGGCACTGCAATTATTTCTATCACAGACCTTGAAATCAACGGATTGACACATACCAATCCCAAAAAGCCCATATCTCTATGACTGGTTGTAATGGAGTAAACATCAATAACATCACTATAAGCGCCCCTGAAGATAGCCCTAACACAGATGGCATTGATATTGGTGGATTCAAGCCACATTCAAATCCAGAATTCCAAAATTGGAACAGGTACGTTTGGAATTGTTTTAGCCCTACAACTTCAATTTATGTCGTTCATCTTCATCCCCCCACCCACTCCACTCTAACCCACCAAGAGTTTTTTTTTTTTTTTTCTTCTAATAATCACTTTATTAACATTTTCATCATTATTACCTTAATTGGTAGGTGATGACTGCATTGCTATTAGTACAAATTGTTCCTTCATCAATATCACAGACGTCACGTGCGGACCAGGCCATGGTATCAGGTAGGTGGAATACATATATTCAAATTCTAGAATAATGAAGTGCAGATTAAGAACTAAAATTCACGTTTTTGCAGCATTGGATCACTTGGAAATCCTGTAGATGGTGGCTACGACACAGTATCAGAAATACATGTGCGGAGTTGTGATTTTATAGGAAAGAACACTACTGGAGTTAGGATCAAGACATGGCAGGTTGTTATTGCAACATAGTTCTTGATTGGCAACTTAAAGCTGAAAGCACTAACTTTTTTATAATTTTGTCTTTCTACAGGGAGGGCATGGAGAAGTAAAGAATATAACATATGAATACATTAAATTCTACGATATCGCTAGACCAATCGTCATTGATCAATTTTTACTGTCCTAACAATGCCTGCCAAAACAATGTAAGGAGCGTAACCCTTCCTAATTTTTAATATTTTATTCCATCGAGTTTGAGACATAATTTGCTGATGATCTTTTTTTTGTCATTGTCTCAAAATGTTGAAGACGGGTACCAGTGCAGTGGCAATAAGCGATGTATCATACACCAATATGGGTGGGACGTCAAGTGGAGACGACCCCGCGATATCTTTGCGTTGCGGTGACAAAAATTCCTGCAACAATATTGTGCTTGATAATGTCCACATAAAGAACTCGGATTCAACGAAGCCGGCTTCTGCTGATTGTCTCAATGTTAAGGGAATATCATCCCATGTAAAACCTTCTCTTCTCAATTGCATGGGTTCTTGAGCAACCACTCTTGAGCTGTTTTAGTTAAGTTTAAATTTAGAGCTAGCCCAGTTGTCGCATGATATTTATTGCATGTCTTATGCAGTGAATCTTATGTTGTATCTAAATAATAAGGTTTTGACGGCTGAATTCATCCAACAATTATTTGTTCTCTTCTTATGAAAGAAAAGCAAACAAATTTCTCTGATTTATATAAAATTTATGGAATCATTAATAATGCTTCGACAGTCAAGCCACTCATTGAACCAAAAATGATATCGGGTTACAATTCATTAATCAAAACAACATTGGGTTATGATTTATTGGTCCAACTTGGTTTAAGTATAGTAATCGAATTATGATATATAATTATATTATTAAAAATAGAAATAATTATAAGAATATATATATATATATAGAATAAAATGTGCATTTATAAATATTTCTAATTTTATAAACACTTAAGGATAATATACACTACAATAAAAACAATTGTCAATTTTATACACATTTCAATTGCTATACATTTAATCAATATCATTAATTATAATGTTTTTCCAAAATTGAAAAAGAAAAAAAAATTAGATAAAAGCACTAAAATGTAGGCGTAATTAAAATGAGTGTGTAACCAACTCCAATTCTCCTCATATATGACTTATTAGATTCATTTTGTTAGGAGAGTTGTGCAAGTGTTTTGGTTCTTAAAACAAAAATAAATATAAGTGAAGGAATAACACTTTTGTAGCAAAAACTCTTGGTTCCCTACATAAAAATAAATAGAAGTCAAGGAACAAAACTTTTGTAGCAAAAACTTTTTGGCCACATAAACAAATCTAGGGCGTGGTTATTCCTACAAGTTCTTTTCTTTTTAATTTTAGATATGAATAAAAATAAAATTAAAATTCTCGTTTGCCTAAACTTTTCTTAAATAAAAAAAAAAAAAAAAAACTTTTTTGTACATCCAACCGTGACTCTTCGCTAAATCTTCCATTGGTATTGATACAATATGAATAAACAATATCTTTTGAGCATGTTGATTTTATGTTGATATGATTCAATAAGATGTTGGTGCATGCCATGCTTTTACTACAGCTCAAGCTAATCGCGGTTTTTGTGATTGTCCTGAATGAAGATCAGCTTAAGTACTAAAGTGATCTGTTAACTAATGAGGGAATAGATAGTCAATGATTTGAGAAAATATTGTGTAAATATTTTATTTTTAGGTAATTTCTATATTCTAGTTGAATATATTTTCTTGCTAGTTGTCAATATTAGGTAAATATTTTGTTCTTTGGTAATTCCATTACTTTAGAAAATTAGTGCTTAGAAAATTATTCTTTTCCTCTTCAAGTCAATCTTGAATATTGTAATGTTCTCTCTCAATAAAAAATGGATCAGCCCATTTTCCTCAATCTTCAATCTTTCTAAAATGGTCAATGCCCTGAACACTCTTATCTCCATAAACGCTTCTACCATCATCATGGTGCTTCCAATTTCATAACATCTCCATAAACGCTTCTACCATCATCATGGTGCTTCCAATTTCATAACATTCTTATAGGATATGATTGTATGGAATCAATGACAAAAACCATCCTTATCTCTCTTCAACTATCAATACCATTGATGGTAAATTCCAAATCCAAATTATTCCTTTTGTGTTAGACAAGACTAATTAATTCTCAGTGTCATTGCAAACACTATTTTTACTTATCTTGTTCCTTTATTGCTTCATCAAGAACATCTTGTGAAATTTGGAACATTTTATCAAACACTTCCACAAAACCCTCTCGAGGGAGACTCACATGGTTAGAAGGACAATCTTTGTCTCCTCAACAAAGGCACTCAGTCAATCACTGACTGCATGCAACATGCAACAATCACAATCGATGAATTTGCTATGCAATGCTGCAATAGACAATAAGGGTCAAATATTGAGGATCCTCGATGGTCTTAATGAAGACTACAAGAACCTTTGCTCAAACACGCAGGTTCGTGAAAGTCCCATTACATTTGATGAGTTGCATGAAAGGCTCATCAATTTTGAAGCACATCTAAAGTACGAAGCACAAAAGAAGGCAAATCTCCCTAACATACTCACTTCAGCCAATCTTGCACATAAACCATTTTACAATTTACCCAGAAATTAAATGTCAAACAGTCCATTCTACCCACTAACAGCCAACAAAACCATCCACCATTTTTCCCAAACACAATATCTTCACCTACTCACCAACCAAATTCTTTTGGCTCGCAACCCTGTAAGGCTGTACCTAATTTGGCAAGTGTCAACTCTATAGCCAACAAGGTCACTCTACGAAACACTACCTTCTATTCATGTTCTAAACTATCAATGGGGAGAAGATGTTTTAATATCATCCTATTTGATTAACAGGATGCCTACTACCAAAGTTTTAAAATATATCACACCTTTATAGTACTTTAAAAAAAAAATTTCTAGAATCTAAAATACATTCATACTTGTCATTAAAAGTTTTCGACTACACTATTCATTCGCATTCAAAATTTTGATCTAACCTTAATCTTAGAGCTATGATTCGTTCCCAATTGGTGTCTCAGCTGATTCATGTCCTCTCAATGGTCCCTGACAGTGGTGCCATTTGATTCGTGTCCAGCTGGTGTCCCTTGATTGTGGTCCTCAGAAGGGAGTAATCAACAAAATTTATAACCTATTACACCATGTACTAGGATAGCCTTAGCTAGCATAGCATAATGGCTCTAGGGTCGTTCACTGGGATGGGTTTTCACTCTACAATTGATATTAATTCAAAGTTGAATTGGTGCCTTTTCATTTCAAGGTTAGCTTTAAAAGAAAACATAAAGATGTTTAAATGAAAAAGGTTTGATTTTAAACTAACCAAAAATAGTAACTGATTTTACTTACAAAGAAAAGTGTTTCTTGGAGTTTAGATCACTAGGTTCAGGTTCCTCATACAAAAATGAGAGTTCCGGTCACTTGTTTCTTTTCCTCGCATTAGAGAATTAACATATAGTTAATTCTCTAACCAGTGTGGTACAGATGCTTCCCTTTAATGGGTTCAAACACTAAATCCCTCTCACTGATGCACCTTGCAATGGCTCGTGTCTCTCACCTAGCATTTCCCATTCAAAGTGATCCTTAACCTTGGATTATCCGTCAAAAGCTCGCAAGAGATAACTAATGGATGTCTCCTTGGAGTCCAAAAGCTTACCAAGTGTTGGCTATTCTAGAAAATCCTACCTCTAAACCACCTCCCAAAGGCTCGCAAGAGATAAATAAGTGCATCTCAATGGATGAAGATCACTTGCCTTATCAAGTATTGGCCTAAGTGAGTTAAAGGCGTTTTAAGTTAACTAAAAGGATAAAAACCATTAACGGGTCACACTTTCTCTTCATTAAAAACTAAAACAACAAAACTTCCAATTTCTACATGAGGAAACTTACCCGGCTTTCTTCACTCCAAGAGACGAAGAGCCTAGCCTCTCATCCTCTGAGGAAAAATCCTCAGAGTTTGATTGGCTAGAAAGAAAACTAACGAGAAAACAAAAATATGAAGGAAAAACAGAGCAAGTGCCCTGTTCGTCGATTCCATATATATCTTTCTTAAAGAAAATTACAAACTATATATAAGAGGTTATTCACCCTTTTGTTCTTACTTAACGACTAAGGAATCCTATGATAGGTGGGTTACAAGGAGAATTTGGGGATTTAGACATCAAATATCTAAAGCAAAATATCTCAAAATGTCGGTTGGAAATATCAGGAAGCTTCAAGAGAACACCGCGGCACTGTATACTGAGAGAAAAACTCTCCGAGTAAGCGCTATCAGAGGATCCGGATATGTCTGACCGGAGAAGTTGAAATGTCCTTCTCTCCCATCCGAATGTGAGATATCCCGCGCCGCCAGGCTATCCGGATCAACTCCATCCGGATTCCCCCGGGTGGAAGGAGCTATGTCGCAAGGGGGACCGTCTACGTATGCAATGTGTAGGGACCCCTCTCCCAGATGACACGGAGCGCGCAAGGCTATCCGGATCAACTCCATCCGGATTTCCCAAGAGGACATGTGGTGTGCTCCCCTATCCGGACTCCCTCAGGGAGAAGCACACGGCACTCGTGAACATTACACCCGGACGATAGCATATCCTATCTGGATATGTTGTCCGGATCATTGACTAAAGTGAGCAAGTCTTGCTACGTCATTCCGCCGCTCTCCGATGGTGTGTCCGGACGCCCTGTCCGGACATTTTTGTCATGGATTCCAAAGAACTCTCCTCAATCTCTGATTGCTTTAGTGATCAAAAAGCTATCAAAACACCAAAACTTAACACAATTTGATTAGAATTGATTGCAAGGGTCCTTAATATGTTAATTGGGTTAAAAGGTGATAACTACTACTCAAAAGTGTTTAAAAGAGTTAATTACAAGCTATGAAATAACACTTTTTGAGTAGTAATCACTCCCCCCAACCGACATATTGCTAGTCCCTTAGCAATGAAGGAGAGAAAAATAAAAATAAACAGTACTATAATTTACAACATCATGCTGATCAAAAAACAATTTTCAAGTGGCATGATGATCTAACTCTCACATGGAACATAAAGAAATAAAACTCAAACTTCAAGAAGAGTTATCAAATAACTTGTTTAATCACAATTCTTAAAGGGAAGGCATTATGCAAATTTAAGCTTTAAAAGAGTTTCCACTCCCAAATGGTCAAACCTTACTCTTCCACAAAAATCTAAGTGTTATTTATTAGTTTCCGAATATAGTATGTTGAACTAATCTCTTCCCCAAACCTAGTTCTTTTTCAAAGCTTAGCAAACTGATCAACCTCCAATAGGCTAAGAACGCACCTCTTTTCTCACAATTTTTTTCATTGTAGGAGTACACAAGGCTTAAAGGTATTATTTTTCTAAATTTTCCATGTAACGGGGATCCATCAATGACTCCCAACCAATTAAGGTTTAGGGCATCAAGCTTTAAGGATCTTTCAATCACTAACTCCTCGGATTTTACCCCGGACTTTTGAGAATAAATTTTAATACCCAAGCACCTACAGTATGTTAAACTCCACCTATTCACCCTTGTAACGAGCATTGAGGTCAGTGACTCCCAACCAATGAAGGCTTAGGGCACCAGGTTTTAAAGATTTTCACCATATACCCCTCAGACCTTGCTCGAGTTTCAAGGCAAGCAAACATTTTTTTCTTTCTTTCTTTATTCTCAAAGGCTCATTGGCCTTTTATAAGGTGTCCCAACACTATTAAATGAGGTCAAAGGTACCAAGTCTAAAATTTTCCTAAGTCAAGAGGGAAATAGTTTTTCATCTTATAATCGGAACCTATTGTGCACAGTATGTGAATAGCTTAAAGTGGAAGAACTAAGGTTGAATTCAATAGACGTTTCAACAATTCATCAACTTTAGTAAGCATAATACAAACTCTAAGTCAAGTGAAAAACAAAAATTCAATTTCTCTCATTTCATTTTGAAAATTTTTCCTTAATAACCATGGAGAGTAGAATAAAAACTTAAAATTTTTTAAAAAAATTAAGCAAAAAGCAACTAAATTACCAAAATAACTTAGCATTAATAACAAAACTTCCTTCCTCAACTCTCCCCCCAACCAAACTGAACATTGTCCTCAATGTGACAAAAGCGATTGAAAAATAGGGAGGAAGTGGCACCTCCTAAGTGACATGGAGTCTGATTCGTATAGGAGAAACCACATGTTTCAAAAAAACAAAAGAGTTAGTGAGTAGAGGAAATAGAAAAATGTCAAGTTTAAACAAAAATAATGTCTATATATGATGTATCATCAGTAATACATCCAATCCTAGAATATAAGACATCAAATATGGAATTATGTATACTAATATAATATGTAAATACAAACAAAAATAAAGAGATGATCAAGTAATGGTAGGGTCCTGTGGAGCTGATGCATCTGTGGTGGCCTCTTGAATGGATTGGATCAAGAATTTGACCTCTGTTCTGGTAGTCTCCTTAGATGGCATAGTCTCCTCAACTGGAGCTCTCAGTTGGAGCTATGGGCGAGGATTTCGCGGAGGAGGAAATTTTCGCAGCCCATTTCGCAGCTGCAAAATGAGCGTACGGCGCTGCGAAATGGCATTCGTGTGCCAAAGGATGGTTTCGCAGCTGCGAAACACCCTTCAAAATGGCTCATCGGCTGCGAAATGGAGGATTTCAAGGCGTGGAGGTTTCGCAACCATTTCGTAGAGGGTGCTTGGAGGCTGCGAAACCATTTCGCAGCGGCTCACTTTTGCTGCGAAATTTCGCAAGCCATGCTCTCTCCTTGTTTTTTGAGCTCCTCTTGATTCCCAACTTCCTTCTTTCAACTCTTTTGACATTCCTCTTGATTTTGATCATCCAAAAACCTATATTACATCAAAACAAAGTAGAATTAAAACATTGAAATCAAAATTAAAGCATTGAAATCAAAATTAAAACAAGTAATAAGTAAAACAAAAAGCTATGGACTAGCTAGTCTTTAAAAAGACTAAGTCCATCAAAAAATTTTGATCCTGATTTAGCTTGCCCGGATCCCATATGAAGTTTGCATCTCTCACTTGAGACTTGGTTTGTATGATTTTCCCATACAAAGCTTGAGGGAAAGGTGGAGGCATGTGTTTCTTCATCATTTCTTCCTTGATGACTATCCTCTGTGGTTTTCCTTGTATATTAACATCATAGCCATCTTTCTTTATCCTTTTCCCCTTTTTCTTTCCTTTGATTTCCTCCCTCTTTTCTTTCTCTGTTTCACTCTCTACCTTATGCTCTAGCTTGGATGTGGGCATATCAACCTCTTTACCACTCCTCAAAGTGATAACCGTTTCAACTTCCTTCACCATTGAAGATTCTCCCTTTTGGGCTTCCACTTGATGGATACCCTCGGAATTTTGATGAGGTTGAGAAGGAAAGTTTCCTTTTTCTTGCACTGTGTTGAGGTTGGCAAACCTTGAGATTGAATATTGGAGATTATCTATCTTTTGAGATAGATCATTTTGCACTTCATCCATCTTTTTATTCAATGAACTCTCTACACTGTCAATTCTTTGACTGAGCTAAGCATTGATGGATTTTTGAGCTCCAACAAAGTCTCCCACGACCTTGCTAAGATTCATCATAGCTTGATGAAGGTTTGAGGCTTGCTGAGGTGCTTGAGCAGGTTGCTGGTACTGAGGTGGCTATGGTTTCCAAGAGAAATTTGGATGGTCCCTCCAATTGGAATTGTAGGTGTTGCAATCACCAAACATTTCTCTCACCGTTGGAATGGTAGGACACTCTTCCACCAAGTGCTCATAAGATAGACAAATGGCACAAGGCATAGCTTGCAATGGTGTCTGAGAGATGGCTTGCACTTCTTGCATCTTCTTCATTTCTAGCTCTTCCAATCTCCTTGCCATAGCTGCAATCTTTGCCTTCATGTCTATGCCGTCATTCAAAATATACATCTCACCCTTAGCATTAGGTTGAGACTTCATTCTTCCCATATCTCTAGCATTTGGTTCATCCCATCTTCATGAAATTTCAGCCACATAACTCATGAAGTTCATGGCTTCCTCTGCTATCTCGTATTCAACATGGCATGCACAACTAGCAATTTGAGAATTAAAAACAGAGAAAACGAAACAAAACAAAAGAAACAAAAATTCTAGAGAAGAAAAAATTATTAAGATTCACTAAAAGCTATACTAAAAATATGAACAAAGAAAAAGAAACAAATAAAAAAAATTAGTAAAAAGAAAAGAAAAGTCACCAAACTTGTGATGAAGATCACAAGTACTCTGAAAAGGTAATATCACTGTAAAGTGGCACCATCCTTGGCAACGACGCCATTTGATTCGTTCCCAATTGGTGTCTCAGCTGATTCATGTCCTCTCAATGGTCCTTGACAGTGGTGCCATTTGATTCGTGTCCAGTTGGTGTCCCTTGATTGTGGTCCTTAGAAGGGAGTAATCAACAAAATTTATAACCTATTACACCATGTACTAGGATAGCCTTAGCTAGCATAGCATAGTGGCTCTAGGGTCGTTCACTGGGATGGGTTTTCACTCTACAATTGATATTAATTCAAAGTTGAATTGGTGCCTTTTCATTTCAAGGTTAGCTTTAAAAGAAAACATAAAGATGTTTAAATGAAAAAGGTTTGGTTTTAAACTAACCAAAAATAGTGACTGATGTTACTTACAAAGAAAAGTGTTTCTTGGAGTTTAGATCACTAGGTTCAGGTTCCTCATACAAAAAGGAGAGTTCCGATCACTTGTTTCTTTTCCTCGCATTAGAGAATTAACATATAGTTAATTCTCTAACCGGTATGGTACAGATGCTTCTCTTTAATGGGTTCAAACACTAAATCCCTCTCACTGATGCACCTTGCAATGGCTCGTGCCTCTCACCTAGCATTTGTCATTCAAGGTGATCCTTAACCTTGGATTATCCGTCAAAAGCTCGCAAGAGATAACTAATGGATGTCTCCTTGGAGTCCAAAAGCTTACCAAGTGTTGGCTATTCTAGAAAATCCTACCTCTAAACCACCTCCCAAAAGCTCGTAAGAGATAAACAAGTGCATCTCAATGGATGGAGATCACTTGCCTTATCAAGTGTTGGCCCAGGTGAGTTAAAGGCGTTTTAAGTTAACTAAAAAGATAAAAACCATTAACGGGTCACACTTTCTCTTCATTAAAAACTAAAACAACAAAACTTCCAATTTCTGCATGAGGAAACTTACCCGGCTTTCTTCACTCCAAGAGACGAAGAGCCTAGCCTCTCATCCTCTGAGGAAAAATCCTCAGAGTTTGATTGGCTAGAAAGAAAACTAACGAGAAAACAAAAATATGAAGGAAAAACAGAGCAAGTGCCCTGTTCGTCGATTCCATATATATCTTTCTTAAAGAAAATTACAAACTATATATAAGAGGTTATTCACCCTTTTGTTCTTACTTAACGACTAAGGAATCCTATGATAGGTGGGTTACAAGGAGAATTTGGGGATTTAGACATCAAATATCTAAAGCAAATATCTCAAAATGTCAGTCGAAAATATCAGGAAGCTTCAGGAGAACACCGCGGCACTGTATACTGAGAGAAAAACTCTCCGGGTAAGCGCTATTAGAGGATCTGGATATGTCTGACTGGAGCAGTTGAAACGTCCTTCTCTCCCATCCGGATGTGAGATATCCCGTGCCGCCAGGCTATCCGGATCAACTCCATCCGAATTCCCCCGGGTGGAAGGAGCTATGTCGCAAGGGGGACCATCTGCGTATGCAAGGTGTAGGGACCCCTCTCCCGGATGACACGGAGCACGCAAGGCTATCCGGATCAACTCCATCCGGATTCCCTAAGAGGACATGTGGCGCACTCCCCTATCCGGACTCCCTCAGGGAGAAGCACACGGCACTCGTGAACATTACACCCGGACGATAGCATATCCTATCCGGATATGTTGTCCAGATCATTGACTAAAGTGAGCAAGTCTTGCTACGTCATTCCACCGCTCTCCGATGGTGTGTCCGGACGCCCTGTCCGGACATCTTTGTCATGGATTCCAAAGAACTCTCCTCAATCTCTGATTGCTTTGGTGATCAAAAAGCTATCAAAACACCAAAACTTAACACAATTTGATTAGAATTGATTGCAAGGGTCCTTAATATGTTAATTGGGTTAAAAGGTGATAACTACTACTCAAAAGTGTTTAAAAGAGTTAATTACAAGCTATGAAATAGCACTTTTTGAGTAGTAATCAAGCTATAAAATGTATTTTCATAGGTTATATATACTACACACAAAAAATGATACAAGTGTTATAACCTCAAACCAAACAAATTCATGTATGTATGAATATCTGCTTTTTGGAAAATCAATCTTACTTCAACAAAAATCATTTTTAAGGGGACAAATTAGAGAGACAAAGAAGATAATTTTTTAAGACGTTTATGTTCCTTTAGCTAATACGATTCTTTTCAGTTCTACTTCTCCAATTTTTTTTTTTTCCATTCTTTCCAAAACACAAACCCAGGAAAAACATGTTCAAGATATTAAAAACAAAGAAAATCCTAGTCCATCACTGCCAAGTATATTTGTATGCCTAAAAATACTACAAAAGGACTTAAACAAACAAAATTCTGATCTTTTGATTTACACTAGAACTCATGAAAAAATGTATAATCTGCCTATTACTCCACTATAGAATCCACCAAAATCTGTAAGAGATGGTCCTTTGCTAGAGATGCCTATCACTCCGACACAAAATCTATGAATATCACTAAGAGATGGTCCTTTGAATATTACAGGTAATCCTAATATTATTCTTACTTCCTCTCCGATTGCCTCTTATATTGTGTCCTCTGACAATGAGCCCTTAGATCTTGATATTCCTATCGCTATAAGGAAATGACTCCAAAAATGTATCAACCATCCTATTACCAAATATTTATCTTTTTCTAATAACCATAGAACATTTGCCACTAAAATTTCTCACTTGTTTGTTTCAAGAAATATTCAAGAAGCTCTAGATGATCCAAATTGGAAATTGGCAATTATGATCTAAATTCAAGAAGCTCTAAAATTTCTCATTTTTCTTTTTCTCATTAATTTGGATTTATTTTTATTTTTCGTTGCTTCCATTAACCTCTTGAAATCCTTGCTTCTATAAAAATCATCAAAATTCACTTTTTGATCTCTTTTTGCTGCATTCTACATTAGATTGAAATATTAGTATTCAATTGGGGCTTAACATATATTTAAGAGATTTTGATTAACACTCAAAATACATTATAAAATCCTTATTTTAAGTATGACATAACCTCAATTTTGAGTGTTAATAGGACTTTATAATATTTTCACTTGAATCTACATCATATTTGTTAGTGTTTGTATGTATGCAGAAATGATAAGGAAAAATTAGATGATAGACATAAATATATGGTTAAGGGAGAATTGCAATGAGGCCGAGCATTGTAAAGAAGCAAGCATACTTGAGGTCGAGCATTCTTCATCCTACCAAGGAGAAACACCATGTGAGATTGGAATGGTTTGGAAAGATAAACAACAAAAGATTTAGGTGTTACGAGAGATAATATTGTCTTCCCACTAGCAATAAAAGGAGGTTTACTCCAAAGGCCCTACCAAGTATTGGAATAAGCCATGGTACCCAGATGATTGGAGAAAGGAAGGATAGAAAGGATGAATAAATCAAATTAAAGATTGATTCATTGGATGTGAGGAGGCAATCATGAGAAAAACTGTATGTTTCAAATGAAGGAGTAAGGAGATGCTATGTCAGCCCAAAAGAACGGATAAAGAATTGGAGGGAATGAATTTCCTACAATTTTTTAATTGGTAGAGGTTGGAATATTGCATCATAAGGGAAATGATGGGCTATGAGGAAAAACCCTGATATGGTTTACTGTCTAGGGTGCAAAGATTAGTGGGACTCAATTTGATGAAAGGGAGTATGTACTATGGAAGAAGATAGAGCATAGGCTAAAAGACAAGATTTTTGGCTCATGTTATGCTAATGTTAGATTAAAAAATTCTTCAATTAATGTTGAGGAAGGGGTTACTGTCGCAAACTCAGGGAAATAGGACTACAACCAAAATTGCAAAGCCATAAGAAGCCATGGGGCCTGCAACCATATATACCCAAAGAATGATGACAAAACAACTCATATACAGGTAAGACAACAGAAATGCAGTAAGGGCTAAACATTTCCCCATAGTTAAGGATCAGGCGGCAATCCAAACTAATTCCTTTACTACATTGATACAAGATATGCAAACTAGGCACTTAGATAACTAATACAAGAGAAGGCCGCGTGTTACTGATATAACACAAGGAAGACTGGTTCACCTGTATAGTGAATAATGATTAAGAAAAATTATTTTTTAAGACATTCACTAAGAAGGCCAAGGAAAGAAAAATATAAGGTTTTAGTCGGGAGAAAGGGTGAACAATCAGATAATCAGGGAGAGAAAGACCCAAAGAGAGATTGAAACACAATTTTGTCTATTGGAGTAGCAAGGAGGCTAGGGCTAACATGAGATTTCTTTTTGACGAGAGCAAAGGCAATGAGATTTAAAGGAGACTGAGGCAGCAAAGCATAGGGCAATTGAGGGAGGGCTACTGAAGCCATGAATTAAATTTATACTTGGGAAGACGAACAAAGGGGAAATGTGGCCAAAAACCAGCAAGTAAGTGACTTATGCTACTAGAGTTATAGGCATAGTTATGGGCATTAGTTACGAAGGAGATGACACCAAAAAATAAGCCTCTCATGTAAGGACCATTAAGAGGCATTTAGGGGTATTTGTTTCGATAAAAAAATGCATTACTAAGACAGAACATTTGACATCGCAACAACATGTGTGTTAAAGAAGACCAAGCTTGGGAGAAAATCAGTACAGAATTAATTAGTAAGAAAATCAAAAGAGATTTTAGGCCAAAAATTAAGGAATGCTAGAAAAAGGGGTTATTTAGTTGACTGATGGAGGAAGATACTCAAGGGGGGACAAAGAGAAAGAGTCAAGATGTTAAGAATGGGTGCCTCTAAGGTGGTGGGATGGGGTATGGGAACTTGTTGGTTTGGGATAAAGCTCACATTTAGTGTGCGTGCAGGTATTAGGGGGCGCACACCAATATCATGGAGGAAATACAAACTTGTATCAATATAGGTATACACTATTATTCTAATCCTAAGGTAATGGCATTTGAGGAAGAAATAGAAAAAATAAAATAAAATCAATTTAAACCTGAAATACTTTTGTAATTTTCTTAATTTTATTCTTATGTTTAAAACTTCTAAATTTTTAGAATCTACTTATATGTAGTTTTAATAATAAAACAAATAAAAAATATAAGCGATTGAATATCGGTTTCATTAATTTGTTGCCAAAAAAATTATAGTAATTCTTTTATAAAATTGCATATACAATACCTTAATTATCAATTTCATAGTTATGCAATCAACTTTTCTTTGATCCACGATGAAAGTTTATTCTCATTATTAAACAAGTTAACCACAGGACATATTGCAGCATATTTTTTATGACATAAAGCTTCACTCACCATATATATGATATGAAACCTATGAAAGGATTTAAAATTTCATCCAAACAATACCCATGAAGTATTATTATAAATCCATGCTGGAATCAACAAAATATAGAGTTATTTCATTAGACAATGCAAATTCGGAATGGATCTACTAGCTCTTCCATGGGCATTGAGACAAAATGAAGAAGTTATAAATTTTTGTCCCACTGATGTTATGTTGATTCGGTTCAGCTCAATGTTTGTGCAAGCCATGCTTTGACTACATCTCAAATTTATGGCAGTCTTCGTCATTGACGTCCCTTGAACTCCAGTGTATGAAATGTCGCTCACCTTAACTGCCGATGTCTTCAGTATTATAAATGAAGACAGTTAAGTAAAATAAATTAATAAACAAAGGCAATAAATTTTCAATTACAAATTGAAGAACATAGGTTTAAATTTTATGTTCCCTGTTAATAGGCTATATTGTATGGGCTGATAGAAACCATTTTAAGGTTTTGATGTCAATTTTTGTGTTCAAATATCCATGACAAAACTTAATGTTCTTACTTTGTTTGGGCAGTGAAGCTGAGGACAATAATATTGGTCAATGATGATAGGGTTTTCGGCTGCATTGAGTGTAATACCCTGGAATGAGATCTTCCTGGCATAACCAGACCCTCCCTGAACAATTATAAAAAAAATAAATTGAAAAGACAAAAAATGGAAATGTGTACCCTTGAATTGATTCATGAGAATAGTCTAATAAATGGTTTTGGACTGAAGCCTCATACCTGCCATGTCTTGATCCTTATTCCATTCTGAGTTCCGGTGAAACTACAGTCTTGTACATGTATTTCTTCTACAGTATCATATGCTCCATTCATTCCTAAACTTCCAATGCTGCACGAAAGCATTTTCCAGTTCAAGAAAAGAAAAATGGTAAATTAAAATAGTGAATCAGGCGTCCTAAATGAAAAACTAAACCATCTATTTCATCCACTGGTATGCCTAGTGACCATGATGAAGAAAATAACTTGAGTAAAATTCTAATCCGCCAAACACATGAAATTAGAGGCTATAATGAGCATATGACAAACCTTATACCATGGCCAGGTCCACATGCTACACGGCTAATGTTTATATTGGAGGACCCCTTAAGAATAGCAACACAATCATCACCTATAACCATTGTCACAATAAATGAATCAATGAATTAACTGAAGTAAATAAATTAACTATAGAAGCAGGATAATTATAATTGTATTACAAAATGAAGGAATGAATAAATACCGGTTCCAATGTTGTTGTCATGCACTTGAATTTGGCTACACTCGCCAATGACAATACCATCTGTATTAGGGCTTTCTTTAGGGGCCTTTATGTTAAGGTTTGAGAGAATTGCACCATTGCATCTGAATAGTTTAACATGTTTACTAGGGCTGTTGATAACATTTAGTCCATAGATTTGAAGATTATTGCAGAAAGAGAATCCCAATGCCTGTCCACCAACAAATATATATTATTTGTGGAAAAATCATACTTATCCTAGGGCTGGGGCTGGTGTTGCTTACAACATAATGAACAAGAGCAGAAAATTCATTTCAGATGCAAGATGATAAAAGTAAATGAAAAGAGCCAAAGCCTCTACTTACAATGGGTCTTGCTACGTCATCCATATCCTAGACATGAAAAAACATGAGTAAGTGTTAGATGAATAAAGAAAAAGAATAAATAATGATGTTGAAAGAAGGGAAAGTGGACTGATGCATTGCTGTTAACCCACATATGAATTAGTATCATTCAGTAGTTCCTGTTTATAATAGAGTGATGGCCACCAACTAGACCCTTGCCCATCAAGTGTTCCCTTTCCATTGATAATAAACCCATCTATGTACTGGAAAATGAGCCAATAACTTGAGCGTCCCCATGCTGATCTTGTTTTAGGTGCAGTAATATCTCCTAAAACCTGCCATTCAAATGGGAAATTATTGTTAAAATTTGAGTAGACTAAAACACAGAGGCCATGAACAAGCATAGATATATTGATATTCGACATTTTTCTAGTATGAGACATAGAGAGAGAAAAAAAAAATCTATAGGTGGCTGATTTAATAATCAAGTCAATGCTTGATAGGGGACCCTCAAGTCCTTTTTGTCATGGGAAAATTGGCTTCAACTTTTTTTTTTTCTTTTCTTACTAGAACTTAAACATAGGGTGAGCGAACCATTGAACAAAATAGATTAATCATCAGTTTCTAATGATAAAGTACCAGAACATGTATTTGAGGAGGTTTGCATGGGCCGCTGAAGACCGTAGGGCTCAACAAGAATGTCTTCTTCCTTTGAATTATAAGCATGGCACTGGTTGTTCGGGCAGTGCAAACTGCGTTCCATGCCTTCAGAAAAGCCTGAACATTTAATGAAAACAGAAGCTAATGCGTAACTGTTTTTACGTGTTGAAAGTACATAAAATTTATTTCCCACATAAAGAGAGATAGTCAACGATTAATTTCTATACTTGAAATTTGTGTAGTGCATCATTAATTAGCTCTACATTCACATTTAGGCCATGTTTAGTTCCTGAAAAGTAAAGTATTAAGAAAAGAAAAAAATATTAAAAAACTGATTTTCTCATGTTTTATTTTACTATGAAAAATATGAAAAAAAAAATCACATATATTTAAAATTAGTTGAAAATTTATACATTTTAAAATTATTTAACCTTTATATAATGAAAAAATAAAATAAAAATGGTTTTGAAGAAACATATAAAGATGATTTATTAATTTCAATTTTTTTTCTCTTTATTTTTTATTTTTTCGATTTTTCCTCTCTATTTTCTTTTTCTTATATTTTTCCTAAAAATTTTTAAGAACCAAACATAACCTTAATTATAATGCATAGCTAGTTGTGGAGATCTAGAACTTACTTGAGAATCATCTGTCACTCCATTTCCAATTGCTCCAAAATCTAGCACATTAAAAGTAGTGGTTCTACCATTAAGTGCAACATTGCTTGATCCAGATGAGGCCATGCTCAAAATTAAGCAAATCAAGATAGAAAAATCCTGCATAGCATATCTCCAAATGTGAGAATCACCAGTGGAAAAATCAATGATAATCAACTAGTTAGAAGTAAAAGATAAAACATTTTGGCCAATTTTGGCCAGCCAAGGCACAGAAGCATTCCTTCGTACCATGATGTGAATCATAGTGAAAGGGAGTTAGTTAAGAAGATAAGACTACATCTATGTGAATGCATTCTCTTCTCTATATATATTGGTGATTTAGAAATTTCAAAAGTTTGACTTCAGCAGTTGCAAATTAAAATAATATTGTTACAGTCAAACCTTGGATTCCCAATTGAAAAATTTAATGTTACTTTCCAAATTTGAAGATTTTTAAAGTTTTATTACCTCCATTTAAAATACAGACATAAATGCATGATATTTGGCCTGTAATCTCCCATTAAATGAGTCATTTCCTCTTTGGTGAGCACATATATATTTTAATATTTGCATTTATAGCCAAATTATTAAAGAAAACTGTTTTGTAATGGATGAGTATCACACAGCTCACTAAAAAAATACATGGACGAAAAAGGCCATAAAATTGTGATAAAAATTTACTTTTTCTGTGATGATGTTAAGAGTTGACTCTTATCTTTAATTTCTAGTCGCTTATTTAATCTTTATGCAATTAATAAAATTTAATTCATGGCTATATCTTTAACTCTCATTTAAGGATTATATATTTTCTTGTCTTTAAATGGAAAAAAATCCTCTTCTAGCTTGACTCTATCAATGCACTATCAATCAATACCTACTCACAAATTTACTTCACATCCCTTAACTTTTTGTTTTACAATTTAGTATGAATCCACATCATCTCTCATTATTGTTTATTTACCAATATTTCAAACAAACTTTGTTGATGAAACATTGTAATTAAGAGTGAAAATACATTTTAAAATAATAATTAAATAATTTAAAACAAATTAAAAAAATTTTAACATCTTGAATCATCAATTATGTAAATTATTTCATGTCTTTTTTTTCCTCACTTAATTTCCCCCTATCTTTCCTCAATTTTTTTAAAACATCTAATATAACTATTCCATTAACTATCTCTTATGGTTCAAAAATGTAGCATTAAGAATTTTGTACCCAAAAAACGCAATTCTTGGTTAAGTAACTTAATTCAAATTCAAATTATAAATGGAAATAAAATTAATCATTTATTAGAAGACAACAAAGTATTTGAATTCTTACTAAAATATAACTAGTTATTAAGAAGAAATTAATAGTTTAAAATTTGATATGTTGCTAAATTTCATTAGTTAAATTTTATTTTTTATTTTTTAAAATCATTTCAAATATTTTCTTTTAATTTAATTCTTTATGTATGTATGTATATATATATGTATGTATGTATGTATGTATGTATGTATGTATGTATGTCAAGGTATGAAATTCTCAAGTATAAGGACTCTATTGTAGTTTAATGTCCCGATGAATAAGTATCAGCCACAGGGAGGTGACCTTAAGGGCATAGGAGGAAATGGAAAGGTTAAAAGAATGCATGGACATTCTTAGGACAAAATCTTCATTTAAATGTTTATTGAAAATGCGATAATTAATCTTGTTGAAAACATGGGAGAAATTGAAATAAACTAAAGTTAAAATTGAATGAAAAACATTTTGAAAAAAAAAATTGTTGAGGATTGGTGGCGGCTTAAGCTCCCTTCTTTCCATTACATGTCCTCTACTCAATTTGATACAATCAAGATTACTTCTAGGTATTCTTAAATGGAGAGTATTCAATAGAAGCCCTTCTCAAATATCTCCAAATGACTCACCCTTATGAATTAGTACTCTGGATACAAGTCTCTGAATCCTTTGCATCCTCTTTGCTTGCAAAACCATAGCACTAGGAGCTTACTGAGAGTTGTCTCAAGTCAAGATAATTGATCTAGTCCATTAAGGACTTGAGATACTCCATAAGGGATTCTTGAGCTCTAGTTCCTAAGCATCGATCGAAGATGAGTTTTCCATTCAAGTATAACAAAGTCTAAGTCATAAGTTGAATTTGTCATGGTATAACCAATCTTTAAGGGTAATTTCATGAGCCCGACATAACTCTTCTCTTTATCCTAACTTATTACTTATCCAACATAATTCACCATTAGAGAATGAACTATGAACTAAAAATATGGTAAGTAGTCATCACCATTAAAATCCCAAAGTTAATATTTATCCTTAATTTAAATATTAGTATTTATTTATTATTAATTTAACTTAGAGTTGAAGACTATTATTAGTTTGAATTAGAGTAGGAGACGAGGTTTATCCTCTCAAATGTTAATTGTATATAAATATTCATCAATCATCAATGAGAATGTCATGTCATATTTTCTCAATCTCTTTCCTTCTCTATATGATATCGAAGTTTGTCATTATAACATGAAGCAAATTGAGGATCTTGGGGCCCTACATTACCTTTCCCTGCCACAAATGGTAAAGGTCTGGCTATGCCCATTACTGGCAAGGATACTATGGCCCACCAAATAGGCTTCCTCATTTATACCAACAATCTTTGCTTTGACCCCCACCTAGTCTATCAATGCCTCCTTCCTTACCACCGTGAATATTGTAATATCCTAGTTCCAATGCATATTTACAGCTAGAAACTCCAAATCTATCTTGTTCAAACCTACCAAAACTTTCTTCTTCTAATCTTAAACCATTGCCAACCATACTACTTCTATTTTCAAAGTCATTCTTGTCAATCTCTATTCTTTGTTATTTTCATTGGTTTTTTTAGTTTTGAGGTTTATATTTGAAAGTTCCATTTATATTTATATTTTTTTATGATATTTTCACTGGGTTGGCTAATTATGTGTTAAACTTTATCTTTTGTTATTTCTTCATGTCCATTATTCTTCTTCTTTGCTTTCTACCAATACCAGTTCCCTTATTTTATTCTCTACCTCTTTATCACCATCAACTCTGCCCTCAACTCTATCTTCTACTTTGCCTCATGTGCCATATGTTGAATTAGGTTCTGAAATATTATATGCTCCTATGCTACTTTTCCATCATTAACACTAGATATTAGCTTGCCATTAGTCTCTTATTTGAATCCATCCAGTTCGAAGATAAATGTTATTGCAACATCTATTTTTAACAAGTTGAATACAAATTAATTTGTTGTTGCCACCACTACGAAACTCAACTAGTTGCGCTATCTACTGACACCCACCTATGATTTTTTGGGAAATACTATTTAGAAACCTTGAAATACCAACCCTCTTCAGTCTCTAGGCCTATACATATATACCGCATTATATCCCTTCTAGGGTTAAGGAGATATTTATTATTGTTGGGATTAATAGAGAGTCTCCTTGAGAGAAAGCCTAACAAGTCACACCATTCTCGATCTCTCATTCGAATGTTTCATTAAAAAATCTAGGATTAAAGACCCACATCCCTTCAACAAGGCTAAAGAGTATTCATTGGAGCAATTAGAGGTTACCTTATCACGGACATGGATCAAGTTGTAAATACTGGAAAATAAGTCTTAAAGGTAAAATGGTCAGGTAAATCTTTGTAACATGATCTCATATAGTGGATTTAGATTAGCAGTTTTAGACCTTATGGTTTTTTTATCTTCATAATTAGTATGGAGGTTTTCCACATAAAAATCTCTTTGTCCATAGCAATATTCTTGATTATCTTGAGTATTTCTTGATTATATTGATTGATTGAATAGTATGCTTATCCCTACTATCTCACAAGGAAAAATTAGGTATAACAAATAATCTTTATTTGATAAAAAAATTTCAGTACACCCATTCACCCATATCTTGGTGTCAGCCTATTAGATTTTGGTGTTTAGAAGCTATTTCAACAAACACGTCAAAGGAGGAAATGTTTTATTAACTGTTCCATGAGCATTGATACAGGAGTAAGTCTCTCCATTCCCTGATGCTGATTTTATGCTGATATCGTCCACTATAATGTTGGCGCAACCCACAGTTTCAATGCAGCTTAGCTTGATGGCATCATCTGTTGCAGATGTTCCCCAAAATCCAGTAAATGATACGTCGCTTATTTAGACTGCAGATTTCTACAATGATTTGCGAAACCAAGATGTTTGTCAGCACTCTGTCTAAAGTTGTCTTCATATTTAATGAAAAGAATCAACTAATAAGCTCATTGTTTACCAGATTCAACAAGTACTGATTATTCTTACCATAGACTAGCAATCTGTTTTATGGGGACAGTAATACTGGTCGATGATGATGGGATTCTCAATATTATCGAGCTTAATGTTTTTTGAATGTTATCTTCCTGACATATCCAGACCCTCCCTAGAGAAGAAAAATATCCACAAAATTAAATAAGAATTAAACATGTACCCTAATTTGAATCAAGTTACTTGTCTCAATGAGAAAAATTATGGTTTAATTACCTGCCATACCTTGATCCTTGCTCCATTCTGAGTTCCTTTAAAGCTGCAAGTATCCACATGTATTTCTTCCACCTGGGCACTTCCTCCATTCATTCCCAGGCTTCCAACACTACAACAAGTATACATATTGATCTTCCCAATTCAGCCTTTTAAATGTATTTTAGATTTTTTTTTTTTCATATAAAATGAAGGAAAGGAGAAGAAATTCAGAAGTAATAGAGCTTCAAGTACAGTTTGAATAAAAAATTTGGAAACGATCGAGGGATGTTCTTCCATTTTTCCCCTTAGTAAGAATGTTACCCTACAAATACTGTTGAGATATTAGGAATGCTTTCCGTATATCATTCTTTCCTTATATTATTTAGTGTTGAGATATTAGGAATGTTTAAATATTAGGAAATTTGAGATATTAAGAATATTGAGATATTAGGATATTAGTTGTTATTTCCTTATATCATTCTTTCCTTGTATCATTCATTCCCATTCTTAGAATGGTGATTACCCTCTATATATTCTCTGTACATGAACGAATGAAAGTATGAATGGAAAAAAACTACCATTTATCAATTTGAAGATGGTATCAAAGCCATGGAATTGAAATCCTGGATATTTTGTCGCTATGGTAGTCCGACAGCGATCATCCATCCTAAGACAAGCCCTAATATTGATAAGTCAACCTTCAAATGCACTCACTGCAATAAGATTGATCCCACCAATCTGGATATCCCACAATTTCAAAGCAACGACTCTTGGTATGACCAGGAAAACAATGAGGAACCGAGGGTTTGAACCATGGACCTTTAGATCATGTTTAGGCTATCAACACTTTGTTATTAATGATAATAATCATGATCAACAGAAGAAGGATTCCAAGAAAAACCTCGATTGCAACTATTGCCGAAATAAAAACAGAGGCTAATGTTGCTGAGAAAGCCTCTGCATTGGTAGCCGCTACAGATCATGGTGGTAAGTTTTTAAATACTTTTACACATGTTATTAATAGTGCATGGATAATTGATTCTAGTGCTACAGATCATATGACTTTTGATTCTAGACAAGTTTCACCCCTTAGACCTTCCTCACAAAAAATTGTTTCCACAGCCAATGGTAACACAACCCCAGTCATTGGGGAAGGATCCTTAACTCTTACTGATACTTTGAATTTGGATTCTGTTTTAGTTGTTCCATCTTTAGATTACAATCTTTTGTCAGTTTCTCAAATCACTACAGCCTTATCTTGTATTGTCATTTTTTGGCCTGAATTTTGTGTGATTAAGGACATCCAAACAAGACAGACGATTGGTTGTGGTATTAAGTGGGGAAAACTCTATTACTTAGACTTGCAGTCAAATGATTCAAATAAGTTGCAACAAGCCTTGATGGCAGATGGATTTGAGGGGGAGAAGAAAAAGTCTGAAATTTGGTTGTGGCATCGACGTCTGGGACATGCTTCCTTTAGTTATTTAAAAAAATTGTTTCTTAGTTTGTTTGCAAAGAGTGATATTTCTAGTTTCCGTTGTGATATTTGTGAATTAGCTAAAAGCCATCGTGTTTCTTTTCCGTTAATTTTGAACAAAGTCTGTTTCCTTTTATGGTTATACATTCTGATGTTTGGGGCCCATCCAAAGTCCCAACTTTGAGTGGCTCACGTTGGTTTGTTACTTTTATTGATGATTGTACCAGAATGACATGGTTATGCTTGATGAAGACCAAAGATGAAGTGAACTTGTTGTTTCAAAAATTTCATAAAATGATTGAAACTCAGTACAATGCAAAGGTTCGGGTTCTGCATAGTGATAATGGTGGAGAATATCAAAGTTCTGATCTTCAAAAGTATTTGGAAGGACATGGCATCATTCATCAGACTACTTGTTCCAATACACCCCAGCAAAATGGAGTCGCTGAACGGAAAAATCGGCACTTGTTAGAGGTTGTTCGTGCTTTCTTGATAGCAGCAAAAACACCGATATCTTATTGGGGAGAAGCAATCACATATGCCGCATACTTGATCAATCGGGTACCTTCCAACTCAATTAACTTCCAAACACCTCTCCAAGCTCTTACTAATGCCATAGTTGCCCCAACTGTCCCAAATCTACCTCCTCGTGTTTTTGGTTGTGTGGCATTTATGCATCTACACAAACACCAACGCACCAAGTTAACTTCCCACGCATTGCAATGTGTGTTTCTTGGATATGCATTGCACAAAAAAGGGATATCGATGTTACCATCCTCCAACTCAACAAATGTATATTATAATGGATGTGGTGTTTCATGAAGATTTGATGTATTTTTCATCTGAGTCTGAACTTCAGGGGGAGTACCATAAGGAAATTCAGGCTCTCGATTATGATTATCATATCTCTAAGGAGAATGAATCTGGACAATCTGAACTAGTGAACCAAGAAGCGAGTGAGTTGGATATGAGTGGTCAACAATTTGGGTTCGAAGATGTCGTCACTGAAATACCAAACCAATCGTCGTCTGTTGAAGGTGTTCTTAATTTGGAACCTGATCCATTCATGAAACGGTTACCACACCGTCATAATAGAGGTATTCCTAAACCCACATATGAACCTGAATTGTCTACCAAAGTCAAATATCCCATGAGCAATTATGTGTCTAACCATCGTTTGTCTGAATCAAATAAGTCATTTGGAAATCAATTATCTACTGTAGCTATTCCTAACAGTGTGCAAAAAGCCTTAGATGATCCAAGGTAGAAAGCAGTCATGAATGAAGAGATGAAATCATTGCAGAAGAATGAAACATGGGAACTCGTAGAATGTCCACCAGGAAAGAAGCCAGTTGGGTGTCGTTGGATCTATACTGTGAAGTACAAGGCAGATGGTAGTATTGAACGATTTAAAGCAAGACTGGTAGCAAAAGGGTACACTCAAACTTATGGAATTGACTACACAAAGACATTTGCACCTGTAGCTAAGATCAACACTGTTCGAGTATTACTATCTTTAGCTGCAAACATAGATTGGCCATTACAACAGTTCGATGTGAAAAATGTCTTTCTGCATGGCGAGTTATCTGAAGAAGTATATATGGATCTTCCACCAGGATGCATGGTGTCAGAAAAGCAATGTCAGAAGGTGTGCAAATTGAAGAAGTCATTGTATGGGTTGAAGCAATCCCCGAGAGCATGGTTTGGAAGGTTCACAAAGTCAATGAGAGCTTTTGGCTATCGTCAAAGTAATTCAGATCATACTTTGTTCCTGAAAAAAGCAACATGGTAAGATTACCGCACTCATCGTATATGTGGATGACATGGTAGTTACAGGAAATGATCGTGAAGAAAGAAAAGCTCTACAACATTATCTATCTAGAGAATTCGAAATGAAAGATCTAGGTCCTTTGAAATACTTTCTTGGGATTGAAGTTTCTCGATCAAGTGAAGGAATTTTTCTGTCTCAAAGAAAGTATGCCTTAGATCTTTTACAGGAGACTGGAATGTCGGGATGTCAACTTGTTAATACACCAATAGAAGGTCTGAAATTGTGTGTTGAGCCTAATCAAGTATCAACCGATAAGGGAAGATACCAGAGACTTGTGGGGAGATTAATGTACTTAGCTCATACAAGACCAGATCTTGCTTATGCATTGAGTGTAGTGAGTCAATACATGCATAATCCTGGAGAGCAACATATGAATGCGGTTATGCGTATTTTGAGGTTTTTGAAGAATGCTCTTGGGAAGGGAATTTTGTTCGCTAAAAATGTTAATCATCAGAGTATAGAAGTATTACCGATGCTGATTGGGCCGGTGCAGTGAATGATAGGTGATCTACATCTGGTTACTTTACCTTTGTAGGTGGTAATCTTGTGACATGGAAAAGTAAGAAGCAGAATGTCATCACTCGTTCAAGTGCAGAAGCAAAATTTAGAGGTATGGCTCTAGGACTTTGTGAGGCATTATGGCTAAGACTTCTCTTACAGGATTTAGGTTACCTATCTAGGCAACCAATCCGATTGTTTTGTGACAATAAAGCCGCATGTGACATTGCTCATAATCCAGTACAACATGATCGTACAAAGCTTGTCGAGGTGGATAGATTCTTCATTAAGGAAAAGTTGGATAATAAGATTGTGGAATTGCTTAAGATTCGATCAGAAGATCAATTGGCCGATATCCTCACCAAAGCTGTCTCAAGTCAAGTGTTCTCAAAATTTTTAGACAAGTTGGGCATGTGTGACATCTATGCACCAACTTGAGGGGGAGTGTTGAGATATTAGGAATGCTTTCCATATATCATTCTTTCCTTATATTATTTAGTGTTGAGATATTAGGAATGTTTAAATATTAGGAAAGTTGAGATATTAAGAATATTGAGATATTAGGAAAGTTGAGATATTAGGATATTAGTTGTTATTTCCTTATATCATTCTTTCCTTGTATCATTCCTTCCCATTCTTAGAATGGTGATTACCCTCTATATATTCTCTGTACATGAACGAATGAAAGTATGAATGGAAAAAAACTATCATTTATCAATTTGAAGAAATACTTGTATGCATTTCTTTTTCAGTTCCTTCTAGGACAATGGTGGGGTAGCTTGGATCAAATCCCTATTAAGCATCTTTAGAAAAGGTTGGAGCTTAATTATATGTAACACACCTTATACCATGGCCGGGACCACATACTACACCTTTGACATAAACTTGGGAGGTTTGATTACTTAAAGCAATACAATCATCGCCTACAGATCCAGTAACAGGTTATTCTCATAAATAAATAACATGCAAGTCATAGGCGAAAAAACACAAGGAATGGGAGCCAAACTTTAAGAAATTATACCAGTTCCAATGGTAGAGTCATAAATGTGAATGTTTGTTGAGTCGGAAATATCAATGCCATCAGTGTTGGGGCTTGAGTCGGGAGCAGTTATCGTGAGGTTGGAGATGGTTGCACCATTGCTGCCTGATACCTTGACATGGTTTTTTTGGCTATTTATGAAGTTTTAATCCTTGGAGTACAAGGTTGTTGCAACTAAGGAATCCCAGACCCTAGGATTCATAGTATGACTATGTACGAATCTATACGTAGGTTAGGAGATTAATTGAAATGATAAAATTCAGATCTTGAATCGTATGATATAATGAAAACTTTTATGAGTATGTGTTGATTTCAACAATATTTGACAAACAATGTGGATTTGCAGTCACCATACAATATTTTAATACATGCCTACTTAACTTCCAAAAATTTGGCTACTAACATATCTAGTTCTAAATAGTAAAGATTTCAAAACTATTATGTTGATTAAAAGGATCATTTGAGAAATCTCAATAAATAAGATATATATCGAGATCTCAAACTTCTTGAAGACATAGGAGATGTACATGCATCTAATAAATATCCCATGCAAGATCACTAAAAAAAGGGATATGATGAAAAAGGTTTTTTAATTTAATCTTGCTATTTACATACAATTTTCTTTTTAAAAATGCTTGATGCATGATAAACTATGTTTGAATATCACTAAAAGGTGTTAAGAAAGGAGAAAAATATATTTCGAAAAATAATTTTAATAACAAAAAAAATGGTGTGGATGAAGCAAAGAATGAGAGATATTGAGAGGCTTTTCCTCTCCAATTTCCTCAAAAAAAAAAATGTATTTATCCATAATTTTTTCTCAACTATTTTATGAACCATTAGATAGAGAAAAATGTTACAATTTTTCCCCTTTTTTCCATCAAAATTTCAAGGAATCAAGGATGGCCTAGAATAAAATAAATCCCAGAATTATTTAGAAAAAGCCAAATGAAAAACAATTGAAGGTGTTGAGGCATTCAACTTACAGTAGGTCTCTCATGTATCTTCCTCTGAACATCAAAAGCAGGCATGATAATTCAAAGTTGATGAAGGAAACTAAAGAAGTTTCAAGCAAATCAGTTGTGCAAACTCACAGCTGTAAAAGCTTGCCACCACTCAGCACCCTGGCCATCAATTTGTCCATTTCCTCTGACAGTGAGTCCATTCACACGCCAGAAGCGAATCCAACAATCTAAGTGACTAGAACCGTAGTCTGACATTCTCGAAGGTGCTACAATACGTCCCCACGCCTGCAATTCCCCTCATTATCAAAAACCGTTTGCACTTTTTCACATTTCAAAACCTGTAAGTTAGGATGGCAAGTCGTTATTGCATGTTGGTGATTTTGTTACATATTATTTTCTAATTTAGGAATATTTTTAGATAATAACTTACTCTCCATTAAAGATTCAAGATTATTATTCATTCAACCAGAAAGTGATAAGTATATCTAAATGGTTTAGCTTGTGGCAAGGTAGTTGATCAAAGGACATTAGTTTAGTTTTTATTGAATTAAAACTTTAAAATTAATTTTTCAAAATTTGCAAGACTACTCAAGTGCTCAACACGCTTAAGTGGTTAAGTGCACTCGCACTCATGCAAAATCTGCTAGAATATGGCAAAAAAATTTAATTATAAATCGAGTTTGGAAACTTTGATATACTGATTCTCTAAAGCTTCTCTGCCTATATTACTCCATTATAACCCTTTTAGTGTTGGACACTTTCATGGGAATAAGTCTACCTTAGCACACCATTCTGATCAATCTCTAATGAAAGGATTCAAGCGCTAAATCTAGGGTTGTTTGAACAGGGCTAAAGTGTATTCATTACAACAATTGAAATTTGTTGCATGGCAGATATGGATCAAGTTATAGGTATGGAAAGTAAGCCTTTAGAGTAAATGAGTCAAATAAATATATATATAAGTTAATTTTATATAGTGGATTTAGATTAAAGGTTTTAGACTTAGTGTCTCTTGAGTATTTTGATTATATTATTTATCTCTGATATTCCACAGGACAAAATTTGGTTATGATATTCAAAATTTATATCATATCTTTTTAAATACACTCATTCATCCCCCTCTATGTGTTATCCGTTTGGACCTAGGTTTTTCACTACGTGTCCCCCCCCCCCCCCCCGATTCCCATTGCAGCCATGCATAAGACCAAGAAAATGGTGAAAATTTCCTGCATAAGAATCCCTATCTATGTGAATACGGTGGTAATAGGATAGTCTACAGCGATAAAAGAGAGATATTCTTCTCACCATTTTATCAATCCGAGAAGGAAAGCAAGATCTGAAGCAGTGTCACAAGACAAATGCTATAGCTATCATCTATATTATTTATATACAAATCTTTTTAAATTTATCTTATTGTTAAATATGGACAAACCAATTAGCTGATTCTCATTTACTTCCCTAGCATTTGTTTATTGTCTGAGCCTGGCAAATTTCTTCCCATCACTAGCTGATATCATCTAATAAACAAAATTTTCCATGGTCTGTGTCTATGATTTACGACTATTTGTGAATTCCTTAAATTAATTTCATATAGCCCATATTTGGTTCCTAAAACATGATAAGGAAAGAAAATATGGAACAAAATTAGAAAAAAAAAAGGTGAAGAAAATAATCTATAAAATCTCATTCCTTGTTTCATTCGTCATCCAAAAGTTGAGAAAAAAAAAAATTAAATTACTAAAGAATTCATTTTCCTTGTTTAGTTCCTACAGAAAAAATGGAAGGACAAAAAAAATACAAAACTCACCAGCCCTAAAATATTGTTTTAGAGAAAAAAAAAATAGCTAGCCAAAAAAATATATAAATTCAATTGAATTAATTTTTAGGCAAGTTTGGACAATTATTTTTAATATTCAGTTTAGATTTGGGTTAAGTTTCTTTAATCCAAACTCAATTTGAATTAGACTTCGACTAAAATTCAAATAATCAACTCTAATTCAAACCTAATTTAATATTTTATAACATTTATCATTTATATTATTCTATGTAATAACATTTATTTTTTTTATTTTATTTTTATATTTTAAGAAAAATATCAAATTATGTTATATATTTTTTCCTTTTTAAAATATATATGGCTATTGTTTTTTTTTATCCTAATCTTGAAACTTTGTTCCATTCTTTTATGTATTTTCTTTTTGAATTTTTAAGGAAAATATCAAATTTTTAGAAATATATATAAATTTATTTTATTATATATAATAATATTTATTTTATTTATTTTATTTTTAAATTTTTATGTAAAATATCGAATTATAATTATATTATATATTTTTCATTTTTTAGAAATATATAAAAATTTATTTTTACTTTTTTTTGTTATTCTTTTAAATTTTTGTCCCATTCATTTTATTTTCTTTTTAATTTCTCAAGAAAAATATCAAATTATAATCATATTATACATTCTTTTTCATGTTTTTAGAAATATATAAAAAATTATTTTTAATTTTTTTATTATTATCTTAAATTTTGTCCCATTCATTTTGTTTATTTTCTTTTTTAATTTTTAAGGTAAAATATCAAATTTTGTATTATATAATGTTTCATTTTTTTAGAAATACATTTGAATTATATAATTATATCAAGTATCTGAGTCTAGTCCGGCCTATCTAAACTCAATCCGAGTATAGAAAGATGATGTTGAGTTGGGTTTGGATTGGGTACTTCATGTAAGAGATTGAGTTGCATTAGACTCGGATTAATTGTCCCATTCCAAGCAGGAGCACTTGCTTGGCCTAGTTCGAAGGCCATGCGGCAGAATCCATCATATGTAGCAGTAAATAAGAGACGTTTGTGCTGCACGAGATTCATTCAATTGAATTGCAACTGTAATAGGAATTTCTAGACTTCAATGTCAACAAACACATTCTATCTTCCTATTTTTAGTCATTGCACAATACCTCTGCCTTTGTCAATTATTGGACCAACTCAAACTTCATAGTTAGCCCTGCAAATTTAAATTATTCACTGTTGCGAGAAGTCAGTGGTTTCAAATCAACCCATGTATTAAGTACACTAGAGTGAGGTTCTTTTGATTTTGGGATGGCTAAGAGCGTTCATAACCTGTTTTGGAGCTGGGTTTTGGCTCAAACTTGTACGTTGGGAAGCCTTCAACTTGTCCAGCACAAGCCTAAGGTGTTGCATATGTTCCTCAAAGCTCTTGTTGTACACCACAATCTTGTTTAAGTACAAAACTCAAAAGAAAGAATTATACAGAAAAAGAACATTGTTCATTAAATACCGAATGTAGCAGGATGTTTTCTTAAGCCAAAAGGCATTATAAGATACTCAAATGAACAATAACGCATTACCATCGTCATCTTTAGCTTATTGCCTACGGCAATCCGTACTTTATAGTAGCCCCAATGCAAGTCTAACTTGGTGAAGTAGTTCGCCTTCGCCAAGGAATCGAACAGGTCAATGACAAGGGGCCCTGAATACTTGTTCTTGATCAAGACTTTGTTAAGGGCCTGATAATCAATGCATAATTGGAGCAAACCGTCTTGCTTCTACTGGAATAGCACGAGCACTCCATATGGGACCTTTGAGGCTAAGTGAAGGGGAAAATGCCTAAATCCTACCATATCTTCTTTTATTAAGCTAAACTAGGGCATGAGGCGACTAAAGGGAGTGATGTGACTTAGTAAAGTTCACCAAGTGACCTGAGGCTCTGCAAAATGAGTTTAGGGCCTTTGATGCTCTTTTAATAAGACTTGTTGAATTTTTCAAAAAGTGAATGCAATCATCTATATAAAGCATATGTGTGGCAAACCTAGCAAAGATGAGTCAAGCTACCTATTCAATTCCTTAAGTCCCAGACCTGCTAAGACTAGCAACGCATTCTCTAGTAGCCAATTTTTTCACAAACAATTATCTTCTCTTATGCAAACGATATCAAACAAACCATTTGTTTATAGCCTTTACACCCACTCCCACTCAACTACTATTAGACCTCTATTTTTTGGGCATCCGCTTAAACCAACCTTGCAAGTTTGAAGTCTATTTGTCCAATCATTCCCTTCTGAACAACTTGGCTTCCATTCGAGGCTTTCTAAGGGGGGATGAATGTCTTATCTTATTATAATAGATAATTATGCATCAGTCTTTTTTTCTCAATCCCTCAACTGCGCTTATGTAGCATCTCTGAGAACAAGCCGTTCTTTCAAAATCTATTCTTGCCAAGACATTCCAACTACACCATTTCCCCTCAAAGACCGGAAAAAGAAAAGAAGTTAACCATCCCAAAGAGGCAGACATCTAGCTAACAACTCGTTGCTTTGACGAGGATATCTAAACAATATCCATTGTCTTCCTCCCCTAACTCAGACAAAAAGGCAATTAGTTCACTTAGGGCAAGCAGTTCATCGCAACCTTTTCTTAATCTTTCTAAAAAGGCATCCCTTAATGTATCCCCACTTGTGTGCTTATGTTGGCATATTATAAGGCCATTAGACTCTTTTCTTCTTTCTTACAAATTGTCTTCAATTCTAAGCCCTTACTCCGATCACTATTTGAAAGAAAGTAAACCTCTTTCATAATTTCCTATTATAGAAAGCAAACTTTTATCATCCCAAGGGAAAGATGAATGGGAAGGGGCGTCTAATCTACCCTTGAGACTAATTAGAAGAGGATTTCCTACCTTTACTGTAAGGCTTTGGGGAAGCCTGCTTCAATTAAACTCGTGATTTTCTTAGCTAGGCGAACATGCAATTCTCTACATCAAGGAGGGAATTCTTTCATACTACCACAACCTCAGCCATTGTAACAGTATCATCATCAAATACAGATTCAAATACAACTCTTTGTGGCATATGCATCAATGACTTTTTACAATTAGCCTTCGGGTGGAATAAAATTAGCAGTCAAAGGAGTCATATCAAAGGCAATTAAATTTTGGTGCGGAAATGAGTATGCTCTTGTGGGAAATTGACTAATATTCAATCAACTAGGTAACTCTTACTTAAATAGCTTCGCCTACTTCCCCATCTCTCTCAATCTCATGAGTTCAAACTAAGGCAAGCAGTCCACGGTAATCTCATCTTCCTTGCATAGACTCAATGAAGTACTTTTTACTGATTGGAGGCCTTACAACAATGGTTCATCGCTAGATAGACTGCTTAGGCAATATCAATCTTGTCATCCCAAGAGTCAATGTTATATTGGTAGATGCATGAGGCTGCAAGAATCATCTTCTTTTCTTCATTCTTTGCCTACTCTCTTCTTCTTACCACTCTATGTTAGGATGTTTTTTCTATTTGCCTGCATATCATAGTGTCTTTGTAAGAATAGGTTTTTTTGGAAGAGAAGAAAGAAGTTGTTAGAATGCCTCTCAATCGAAGAATTGATCCCAGCAAGTGCTAAGAGTGCTTCGTACTATAGAGAAATATGGGCATTTATCCTTTCCTATATATCATATCATAGGCAAAAAAAATTTGTTTACAATTCCGCTAATCCCTATGCTCTAAGTAGTCTTAAATGAAAGAGAGATTAATTCCTTTCCTTGGAGTGCTAGACTTTAATTCCTCTGCAGTCTTAGGCTTTTGAGCTTTTTTCATTCAAAACGAGATGCTTGCTACACTGATAAGCCATAGAGGGAAAGGAGGGTTTAGCCACTAGACTAAACTAGTGCAGTGAAAGTCAGTAGCTTTATGCTTTTGAATGTGACTCTCACATGGCAATCAAAAATTCCTCACTTCATATAGTCATAAGGCTTCAAAGTCTTACTAGTTCAACTGTCTGCCGTGTGCATGTGTACTTCATTAGTGTAATCTGGCAACTGAAATACATGGGCTATGGCTATCTTCCATTAACAGATGCAAGAGGCGCATCTGTCACTGGGAGAGGAGGATGATGCCTGATCGCGTGTCTATTAAGATCTATTAAATCTAGAAACAAACTAATCCCTCCATTCTTTTTGCTTACTGGTAATATATTGGATACCCCAGTGGAATGTCTGATTGAAAAGATTCCACATTTCTTTCCAAATCCGTTGAACCTCTTGTTCAGTCAGCTTCTCCATCGGAGGGTTCATGGCTTTATGATACCCTGCTTAAATACCAATCTCTTACAGGAACCACATGTTGGAACAGATCTCTCCCGTATGCTTCCATATCCGCATAGGAACAGGAAAATCTGTCTAGAGAACTTTGAAAGGGGCTCAACGGTTGGCTTTCTTTAGCAATATGCTTCGCCCCTTGTCATTAATTTTTCTCAAAAATCAAAGCTTCTTCTGGTACAAAAATATACCTTCCATGTTGCATCATAAAAAAAGGTGGCTGGGCGGATGACTTCTGAAGAAACTTCAGTATCTAATCCATCCCCCAAACGAAAATGTAATATATTATTAGTTTCCAATAATGGAAGATGTTAAAAATTTTCCGGTAAACAAAGGGTGATATCTCATTCCCACTTCAATAAACTCGCGTTTTTGTTAAATAAAGGCTTATAGCTAGTTCTACTCATAACTGAAAGCGTTAACTGAGAGCCTAAACTTCAACAATACTAAAGTCCTCTCATTCAAGGGTACCTCACTCTCCTTAGAGCGCTTACAAATAAGGAAGGAACTATGCTTAAGGCTTACACGCACGAAAACTACAGGATTGCAAACTGCAAATTGCACACTTCCTCCCCCCTACCGGCTAACTTACTGGCCACGTTACTGAGTTCCTAGGCACGAGTAAGGAAGATTTTTACCCCCAAACGACACAACAAACGAACAAGCATTTTCGGGGACGAGCCTGCTTCCCATTACTAAAGAGGGCAAATCCTCACACATAACTAAGAGAGCCATTGAAAGGTGACTAAAAGACCAGAAACAGGGACTACCCGAGCTAATGATAGAGGCAAGAACACTTTCCGGCCAAGTCCCATTAATTGATGGAAATGCTGAACGGACCCATATATATATATAGGAACGGAAACAGAATCACCTTGATACTAAACCAGATCGAGCCCGAGATCTTCTTGGAAATGAGAAGATCTAGGATAGGCGGCAAACATCCTAGAGATAGCAATGTACATGGACAAGGTGAGTAAGGATGGAGCTCTGTGGACCGCTCGTCAAGCTTGATAGGTGGTGGTTGTAGGAAGAGTGTAAATAATTTCCATTTTTATTTTTGGAAATTACTTTTATTTTATTTTATTTTATTCTATTAGTCTTATATTTTTGGGAAGTGTCCTATTGAGAACTACTTTTTATTTTATTATATTTTATTTTATTTTATTAGTGTTATATTTTTGGGAAGAGTCCATTGAGCTAGTGGAGTTTCATTCCTTTTATAAGTAGAATCACATTCCACTTTGTGTCATCTTCTAATTACAAGTAAATTCTCATTGGGCCTGTGTTAGTGGCTTATAAAAGCATATCACCTCTCTCTATACTAATATACCAATTTTTCAGAGAATTTTTCAGAGAGTTTTTCAAGGGGTAATTTCCATACATCTATTTGGAGGAATTTTTTCAAAACTTGAGTTGTACACATCTCGCTTACAGAATGCACCCAAGACGAGATCTGACCGTTGAATCCTGGAGGTAGACCACCAGCACCCTAGTGCATCGAGTTCATTTTCGAAGAGACTGAATCTATTTCAAGGACAATGTTTGTCACGCCTCAATCGATAAGTTTTTCTGTTTATTCATTTTGTTCTTTGTTTGTGTCTTTTGGGTTAGTCTTGTGTTTCCATTTCCTTAAAAATCCAACAGTGGTATCACACCTTTCTCAAAGGAATTGACACTCGCATCATACAGCTCCATCCCAGAATAAGGATTTTCCCTTTCCTTTGACCAATGGGTCCTCAAACCAACTTGTCCCCCCTTTCTATTCCTCGGTAAGCCGTTCCTCTTCATTCATTCATTCAAGGTAGTTGTAGCTTGCTTCCAAGTCCAAGCGCTAGCAATAGAACCTAGTCAGCTAGTCACCAGAAGCTAACTTCCAGGCGGGAAGGAGCCAAAAAACATGAACGCCCCTGCGCAAACCTCATTTCAAACTAAAGTCAAGCAGAGAAACTTGACTTTGAGAAAGATGATGCCTGTTGCTGCTTTATTAGTAAGTAAGCTTGTTTTATATCTCCACAATAAAGGTGAAAGGTTGCTTTTCTAATTATATAATATAATAGAAGGCGCGACCAACTCAAACTTCACAATTAGCCATGCAAATTTAAATTATTCAGTGTTGCGAAAACTTGGTGGTTTCAAATCAACCCATGTATTAAGTCAACTAGAGTCAGGTTCTTTTGATTTTGGGATAGCTAAGAGCGTTCATAACCTGTTTTGGAGCTGGTTTTTGGCTCAAACTTGTACGTTGGGAATGCTTTGGTCCATATATATTGTAGGTTCAATGATTTCGACAAGGTGCATAAAACGATTGGGAAATGCACCTTAGGGATCTTGGTTTCTTGGAATAGAGCAGAAACAGAAGGAAGCATTGGAAATTCATTATCTGTCCAGAATTGTCAGTGTGGCACCATATTTGTGCACTGTGTCAGGTCTTTTACCTGCTGATGGAGATTTGAGTGCTGGTGAAGAGGGTGAAAAGCTTGGGATCATAAGGGATATAATTGTGAGCAATGGGCTGCTTCCCTTGTTTTGAAAGTTTGATAGACCAATAGATGGTAGAAGCTAGGACTAAAAATTTACTTCAGACTCGGGTAAATGTGGTTACCAGAAGTATATATGAAATATATCATAATACATAAAGTTCTTGCCATGAATAGAAGAAATATTGGATAAGTATATTATTTATGCATATTACTCTTCAAATACTGAAACAAAGAGAATCTACGGAAAAAAAAAAAAAAAAAAAAAACCAAGCAAAAAAGCCACAGAAGAGATTGATCAAATACTAGAAAATTCATAAAAACATAATTTTGATTTGGTTCAAAAGGTTGCTGCCTCACTATTCTTATAAACAACTTCTGTCTACTGGAAGAAATGTGAAGCTAGTTCGATAAACACAACAGAGAAGGAAATGTGTTATGAGCTGTTCCATGAGCATTGATACAAGAGGAGTAAGTATTTCCATTCCCAGATGCTGATTTTATGTTGATGTAGTCCAGTGAAATGTTGGTGCAACCCGCAGTTTCACTGCAGCTTAGCTTGATGGCATTATCTGTTGCAGATGTTCCCAAAAATCCAGTAAATGATACATCGCTTATTTGGACTGCAGATTTCTGCAATAGTTTGTGAAACCAATATGTTTGTCAGCACTCTGTCTGTAGTTGCCTTCATATTTAATGAAAAGAATCAACTAATAAGCTCATTGTTTACCAGATTCAACAAGTACTGATTATTCTTACCGTAGTCTGGCATACTGAATGGGGACAGTAATACTGGTCGATGATGATGGGATTCTCAGCATCTTCGAGCTTAATGTTATTGAATGTAATCTTCCTGGCATATCCAGACCCTCCCTAGAGAAGAAAAAGATCCACAAAATTAAATAAGAATTAAACATGCACCCTCATTTGAATCAAGCTACTTGTCTCAATGAGAACAATTATGGTTTAATTACCTGCCATGTCTTGATCCTTGCTCCATTCTGAGTTCCTTTAAAGCTGCAACTATCCACATGTATTTCTTCCACCTGGGCACTTGCTCCACCCACGCCCAGGCTTCCAATACTACAAGAAGTATACATATTGATCTTCCCAATTCAGCCTTTTAAATATATTTTAGATTTTTTTCATATAAAATGGGGGAAGAGATAAAATTCAGAAGTAATGGAGCTTCAAGTACAGTTTGAATAAAAAATTTGGAAATGAGGGATGTTCTTCCATTTTTCCCCTTAGTAAGAATGTTAACTCTCTACAAATACTCGTATGCATTTCTTTTTCAGTTCCTTCTTGGACAATGATAGGGTAGCTTGGATCATATTCCCTATTAAGCATGTTTAGAAAAGGTTAGAGCTTAATTATATGTGACACACCTTATACCATGACCGGGACCACATGCCACACCTTTGACGAAAACTTGGGAGGTTTGATCACCGAAAGCGATACAATCATCACCTACAAATCCAGTAACAGTGTTCTCGTAAATAAATAACATGCAAGGCTTAGGCGAAAAGAAGACGAGGAATGGGAGCAAAACTTTAAGAAATTATACCGGTTCCAATGGTGGAGTCAGAAACTCGAACGTTTTTTGAGTGGGAAATATCAATGCCATCAGTGTTGGGGCTTGAATCAGGAGCAGTTATGGTGAGGTGGGAGATAGTAACACCATTGCTGCCTGATACACTGATATGGTTTCTTTGGCTATTTATGAAGTTTAATCCTTGGAGTACAAGGTTGTTGCAACTATAGAATCCCATGGCCTATGATTCACAGTAGGAGTATGTGTCAATCTATAAGTAAGCTAAGAGATTAATTGAAATGATAAAATTCAGGTCTTGAATCATATGATATAATGAACACTTGTATGAGTATGTGTTGATTTCAATAATATTTCACTAACAATGTGTTGAAACTCCATAATGAAATCAGTAGTAATATATATGACAGAACATACAATATTTTAATACATGTATGTCTACTTCTAAAAGTACGGCTACTACCATATGTAGTTCTAAATAATAAAGGTTTCAAAACTATGATATTGATTAAAAGGACCATTTGAGAGATCTCAATAAAGAAGATATTGAGATGACAAACTTCTTGAAGACATAGGAGACGTCCATGCATCTAATATATATCCCATGCAAGATCGCTAAAATAAAGGGATATGATCAAGAAATTTTTTTTGATTTAATTTTTCTATTTACATACAATTTCCTTTTGAAAAATGCATGATGTATAATAAATCATGTTTGATTAAGAAAAGAGAAAAATGTATTTAGAAAAAAAAAATTATAATTTTTCCCCTTACTTTTTTCCATCAAAATTTGAAGGAATCAAGGATAGCCTAAAATAAAATCAATCCAAGAATTATTTAGAAAAAGCAAAATGATAAAATAAAAACATGAAAAACAATTGAAGGTGTTGAGGCATTCAACTTACAGTAGGTCTCTGATATATCTTCCCCTGAACATCAAAATCAGGCATGAGAATCCAGAGTTGATGAAGAAGGAAATTAAAGAAGTTTCTAGGAAATCAGTTGGGCTAACTCACAGATGTATAAGCTTGCCACCACTCAGCACCCCGGCCATTAATATGTCCATTTCCTTTGACAGTGAGTCCATTCACATGCCAGAAGCCAATCCAACAATTTAAGTTATTAGAACCATAGTCGTAAAGTTTCGGTGCCACGATACGGCCATATACCTGTAATCCCCCACATTATCGAAAACCTTCTGCAGTCAGTGTTCCTCAGGTAAAATTGAACTAGGAAGATGGGAGAGAACAGTAGAATAATTCAGAAATTTAACATACCTCAACATAAATTTTAGAGGGTTTGCATGGGCCGTAGAACTGCACAGGCCTCAACAAAAACGTCTTTCCTCCAGGTATGACGAGGTTGGGATATGATTTACCTGCACAAATGTCCCTCCATGCCCTCATAAAAGCCTGTGCGTTTCACATAAATTAGTCCAAAGTTCTCATTTCTGAACAAAAAAAAAATAGTAATAATCAAGAGAAAATAGTAAAAATTATTTTATATACTTGGGAATCATCTGTAGCTCCATTTCCAACAGCTCCATAATTCATCACATTAGTCTGACCCCCGTGGAGTAAGCTAAAATCGACTGAACGGCAGGTTCCCATTGCAGCCATGCATAAGACCAAGAAAATGGTGAAAAGTTCCTGCATAAGAAAATCTCTATGTAATGTGAATACAGTAGTAATAGAACATGGTCTACAGTGATAAAAGAGAGAGATTCTTCTCACCATTTTATCAATCCGAGAAGGAAAGCAAGATCAGAAGCAGTTTCACAAGACAAATGCTATAGCCATCATCTATTTATTTATATACAAATCGTTTTAAATTTATCTTATTGTTAAATATTTACGTCTATTTATGAATTCCTTAAATTAATTTCATTTAGCCTATATTCGGTTCCTAAAACATTATAAGGAAAGAAAATATTGTGAAGAAAGATTAGAAAGAAAGAAGGTACATTAAATAACCAAATAATTCATTTTCCTTGTTTGGTTCTAAAAGAAATGGAAGGAAAACAAAATCAACGCAAAACAAAAACAATATAGAATTTAATATAATACTCATTAGTCCTGAAATATTGTTTTATAAAAATGTAAGGAAAACAAAATCAATGGAAAAGAGAAACAATACAGAATTTAATACAAAACTTAGCAGCCCTAAAATATTGTTTTAGAGAAAAAAGAATAGCTAGCCATGACAATATAAATCCAATTCAAAAACGTTATAAAATAGGTTGAATTAATCCTTTGGGCAAGCTTGGACAACTATTTTTAATATTTGGTTTGGGTTTGGGTTAAGTTTTTTTAATCCAAACTCAATTGGGATTAGGCTCTAATCAAAGTTTAAATAACCAAGTTTAATCCAAACCCGATTTATATTATTCTATATAACAACATTTATTTTATTTTTAAATTTTTAAGAAAAAATATTAAATTATAATTATATTATATATTTTTCATTTTTAAAAATATATGTAATTATTTTTACTTTTTTTATACTAATCTTGAAACTTTGTCCCATTCCTTTTATGTATTTTCTTTTTGAATTTTTAAGGAAAATATTAAAGTATAATTATATTATATGTTTTTTTTAGAAATATATATAAAGTTACTTTATATAATTATATTATATACGTTTTCAGTTCTTAGAAATATATAAAATATTATTTTTACTTTTTTGTTGTTATTTTAAATTTTGTCCCATTCATTTTATTCTATTTTTTAACTTCTCAAAAAAAATTCAAATTATAATTATATTATACATTTTTTTATTTTTTAGAAATATATAAAAATTTCTTTTTTACTTATTTTTATTATTATCTTAAGTTTTGTCCCATTCATTTTGTTTATTTTAATTTTGAAGGAAAAATATCAAATTTTATACTATATAATTTTTTATTTTTTTAGAAATACATATAAATTTATTTTTATATTTTTGTTATTATATTAAAATTTTCTCTCATTTACTATTTAAGTTTTGGTATAAATATATAGAATTTTAAAATAAAATTAGATCAAGGACTGACTCTATTCTGACTTACCTAAGCTCAATCCAAGTGTAAAAAGATGATGTTGAGTTAGGTTTGAATTGAGTACCTCGTGTAAGAGATAGGGTTAAATTAGACTCGGATTAATTATTTTTTAACTACAGTATGACTCTGATTAGCCATCAATCGAACCTATCTAAGTTGTAGCCCTAAACAAAAGAGAAAACCCTATAGAAATAGTGACAAAAGTAAAAGAAGAATAATAGAGTAGCCTAAATTTAACCTAATGATGGTTAACGAAATGCAATACTATCATGAGTTAGTGACAATATATTTAGAATTGAACCAATCATTGAATCAAAAAAGTTATTGATTTAGGATTCAATGGTCGAACATAGTTGAACAATTTGAATCAATAACATTATAAATATATAATTTATAGATTATTAAAATTACAAATAATAACAAAAAAAATAGAAAACAGATAAATAATTAAAAATTTTAATCATCTATATTTAATCTTATTAAATATGTAACTTTTAATTGTTAAGATGAAATAAGATTTTATCATTTTAATTTGTTATTGTTTTATTATCTTCAAAATTATTAGCTCTTTTATTTGTATTATTCTGATATTTAAAATATTATAATATAAAATAAAAAAGTTATATTTATTTTAAAGTTTTTTAATGATGTGTATATATATAGCCTTCAAATGCCTCCATTTGTAGAGATGCAGGCATAGCTTGATGGTGTAATATACCCTCTATATGATATTTTTACCTATGCACGTTGTATAATTTTTAGGCGAAAAAATTGTGTACTTCATGAACAAAATATAATATAAAAAAACCATAAAGTCAAATATAATTAAAATTAGTAATAAATTTATATATTTAAGAAATATATAATATTTATATAAAAGAATTAATTAAATTAAATGAATTTGAAGTAATATGAAAATAATCTATTGATTTTAGGGACATTGTGTTTTGGACCTAGTTAGGCCCAAAAATTAAGTTTTTGTCCATATAAATTCACTATTTAAGGCCAAAATCTAGAGAAAGTGTGAAAATTAAGAAGAAAAATATGAATTTTTTATCTTTCCAAAAAAGACTTATTGACTATGAAAAAAAAAAAAGAAAAACATTAATTTAAATTTTATTTATTTTTGCAAACCTCAATAAATTTAATATAATTTAGTGATTTGGAAAAAAATACATCATTTTCCAAAAAAATAAAAATAAATTATTATTATTTAAAAATAAGACATCTTGGAAAATATATATTTTTAAAATTGTGTGTATAAAAAATAACTAAAAATATATCAAATTTATTTTTTTAAATGATATATTTTTAAAAAAAATTAGTTTTCTAAAAATAATGAATTTTCAGATAATTATTAAAAAAAAATTAAGATCAAAAAGTTTCTCAAACATTATGGTAGAAAATAGTTTTGAAGGGTATATTGGTCTTTTCATATTTTATATCCTCCCCATCAATTATGCAACTTTTATAGGTCAAATCTTAATTTTTTTGATTCAGTTGGGTCCAAAAGACAATTGTCCCTTGATTTTAATTTTTTTTTCCTTTTTTTTTAATTTTTCTTTCCTTATACTATTTTTCTTTATTTTTCTTTATTTTCTTTTAAACATCTATTTATGATGTCCTTCTCTCCATATAGTTTATGGATATGTAGATACCTATGGATGATATTTATGAAGTTATAGCTATAATACGAAATCTTATTTTTCCATATATCATATGCTAAAATTATGTTCATGAAAAGGTTTCTTTCTTTTCAAATCTTCACTAATGAGAAAATCCAAATTTTTAAACCTATGAAAAACTCAAGCATTTCAACCTTCTCCTCAAATTAATCGATTTGAAAAAATTTCCTTCCAAAGTTGTTGAACCACATAATATTCCAAATCTCAAACCTATTTCCATGACCACTTAAAAGGCACCTTCAAGTTATTCAGTAAGCTGCATATCATTTTAAAACGTGAGAGGATATGATTACAAGTATATTTATCCTAACTTTTTGTCTTCAACTCGTTAAGTTTCGTCTAATTTAACTATCAAAACAGTAAGTTGGATGAACGAAGTAGATTCGGAAAATTAAACAGTATATTGAGTGTGTGTGTGTGTGTGTGTTTTTTTCTTTTTTTTTTGGTACTTTAAAAGGATATCATTTTGATTGTATACTAAATCAATATTGGCTGATGTAAAAAAAATTATAATTATTTTTAAATTTAATAATTTATAAATTATATATTTATAACAAAGTCATACCAATATTATGGATAAGCGATTGAATCAATGTTTTGATAAATAACTTTATATGCAATAACTTTTCAATTTAATTTTCATCTTAGGTTTAGAAAAAGACCATTTCTTCCCTTATAATTGAAGATTCTTTTATGAGAATGAGAGGAACAATCAAATCGATCATTGAATTTCTTTTTCTATTTCTATACCATTTTTATAAGAATGAAAGGAACAATCAAACCATTAAATTTCTTTTTATAATCTTAATACATTCAAATCTTGTTCCTTCATATGGAATGCGTAGGATATCATCATCTATTTACCAAAAATTAAAAATTAAAAATTTAAAAAAAAATTATTCTCAAAGCCGCTGACCAATCCCAAATCCCTTCCATGTTAGGACAAGCTAATAAATAACACCTTCAAATTATTCAATAAGTTACATGTCATTTTCAAATGTGAAAGTATATGTTTACAAATATTTATTCTAAAATAGTTCTATGATTTGTGGAAAATGCATGAAATGAGGAAAGTGATGGAAAGATATTTTGAAGGTTAAGAGCAATTTTTTTTCTTTTAAAATTTCTTTGAGATAATTAAGGATCAAATTTGAATTGTAATAGGAAAGTGTGAAATAAGGAAAGTAAGTTTTATGGAAGAGGAATTTCGAATTGTAAGAGTTAAAGTTTTCTTTTGTAAAATTATTCTAAGAATTTTAAAATATGTTGCTTAAATTTATTTTATGAAAATCTTTTGAAGAATTAAAAATTTTCTTATGGGATAAGTTGCTTTCAAATTTTTAAAATTTGCATCAATGATAAATTGAAGTTTCCGGTTTGAAGGATAAATATTTTGAAATTTTTCATAAGAGAACATTTATTATTAAAAAAAGGTTTAAATAAACTTTGTAATTTGATGGAAATAAATATTTTTTGAATCTTTTTTAAGATAAAATATTTATTTAATTGAAATCAAAGAAGAATTTTATGAAAATAAATTTTAAAATTTGAGATGAGAGATTCTTATCAAATTAACTTGTGGATAAAATACTTTCATAGAAATTTTAAAAATTTTCAATATGTCATTCTCCTATTACACTAGCTTCCAATTATAAAATAATATTTTTTTAAAATTCTCATAAAAGATAATTTATTCATTAAGGTAATTATTAAAGTTATAAAGCTCTTAATCAAATTAAAAGATCAAATGGAAAGGGCCTTAAACAAACCACAACCTTCAAGATCAAACTCATCTTAATTTGGGTCATCACCAAATTAACTATGGGTTGGTTCAAGGAATCAAGAGATGTGGACCTTATCAAAGAATATGAATTTTCTTAAGAATAAGATTGTATCTCAAAGACTACTAGTTTGAAAATTAGTTGAACTTTAAAACCCATGAGGTATATAGACTCTCCTATGAACTTAAGTGACTTTGACCCAACTTGGGCTTAAGTCACTTGATCTAGCCTACTACGTTCTATTAATTAATTAACCATAATGGGATTCAATTAATTTGATTAGCTTAATCTAAATATCAAAATTAATTAATCATAAAATATTGTACAATCTTGTGTTTTTATCAAAAAGCTCTTATGCACATAAATGATTAATTTTCCATAAATTCTCAAACCTTTGTGTGAATAAAGAATATGAGCTCGAGCAGAGACCACGAAGACCCATGGAAAATACTAGCTCTCTCATAATTCAATTATGAACTTGGCTCAACATTTCACAAAAGAGTAAACTACACTCTCCAATATCCTATGTCATTACATCGAAATAAAAATTGATTAAATCTAATTTAATCAATTTTTTGGCTTGTAACCAATTATCCACTACATGAAAACTCCTATGAACTAACGTTTGTAATCTAATGAGGTAAAAGCTATCAACCTCTCAATATTATCTTTATCATTATTGATTCTCAAATCCTTCTATTTTGTGATCAACTAATATACTCTAATCCATGTCAAATTCCACTTAAGAAATTAATACGATGTCATAGATTTCATGATCGCATCCTTACAATCACCCAAGGGGATACGGTGTCTCAATCTCACAAAATATCATGGTACATCTATTGAGAATACTCATTTCCACCGGCCTTCATCAATAGTAACTAAATCAATAGGGAATATATGACCACCATAAGGTCTCACCTATAGATCAAAGTCTTCAGTTGATTTCAACATAATTTTAATATCCTCTCAAGGTTAAGGGTTCATGCAGCATAGCAGCTTTTTGAATGATTCTCCATAAGTCCTATTCAATGTGTAATAATATATACAAGTGCATTCATCATAGGAAATTCATCCTAATGACCAAGACTAATCATCCCTCCAATTAGGAGGTAGTGTACTACGGCCTTATATGGACTGCCTTATTCCATGAACCAATTGTGAACAACTAGTCAATATTGCAACAAGCCCATGATTTGGATCTTTTGTACAACTTCCAATGCACCTAAGTCACATACAATGCAAGTGATGCAAACTTAAATGTTCAACATAACATCAATGCAAACAAGGATGGTAAAGTGGAAAATCCAGTCTAACTTTATTGCATCATGTTTTACTTTTAAGGGCTTTATCCCAACAATTCTCATCAGTCAATATCAATTCAATCCAACAACAGAGCCTTGGACAAATATCAAGCATATAGTCAAGTATCTTTGGAGAACAAAAGATTATATGTTTGAGTGTCTTTGCAATATGGATTCAGACTTTCATTCTGATAAGGACTGTATCATATCTACTTCTAGGTATGTGTACATTTAAGTGACATTTGTTACTACTTCCAAAGTAACAAAGGAAGTCGTTTGGTTAAAAAGTTCTTCATATGACTTGTATGAACTCTTAACCTTGAGACAATATTGGGGTAGTGTTGAGGTCTCCAATGGTTTTGACTTACGGATAAGAACCTAAAGTGGTCATATAATTCCCTATATATTGGGTCACTATTAATTAAGGATAAAAGATATTCTCAATAAAAGCATCATGATATCTCATTAAATTAAGATAATGTGTCCCCTTATATGATCTTAAGGACTTGTGATCATAAAATATGTGGCACCATAATAATTCCTTAAGTGAGATTTGACAGTTCTTTATGGATTTGAGTATATTAGTTTATCACAAAATAGGAGGATTTGAGACTCAACAATGTTAAAGATAATTTTAAGAGGTTGATAGTTTTCACCTCATTAGATTACATATGTCAATTCATAGGAAGTTTGTATATAGTGGATAATTGGTCACAGATCAAAGAAATAATTAAATTAGATTTAATCAATTTTTATCTCGGTGTAATAACATAAGATACTAAATAGTGCAGTTTACTTTTGAGTGAAATATTGAGTCAAATTCAAAATTGAATTTTGAGAAAGTCAACATTTTCCTATGGATCATAATAGTCGTCGTTCGAGCTCATATTCTTTGTTGGCATGCATAAAGGTTATGAGAATTTACGGAGAATTAATTATTTATGTGCATAAGGGTATTTTGGTAAAAGTGCAAGGTTGCTCAGGATTTTATGATTAATTAATTTTGATATTTAGATTGGATTAATAAATTACCTAGTCTCATTATAGCTAACTAATTAATTAGAACCCAATTAGTTAGATTAAGTAACTTAAGCCCAAATTATGTCAAAATCACTTAAGCCCACAAAAAAAATCTGTATAAACCCCATAGATTTTAGAGTTAAAAGTCTAATTTTCAAACTAGTAGTCTTCCAGATACCTAGCCTCATTTTCTCTTTTCTTTCAAGGTATGTAGTCACTTTACACAAGTGCACCATAGGTATGATTCCTAACACACCCAATTGAGCCAAAGTTTTTATTTTTATCATGCTTCCATTATACTCTTTGGATCTTAAATGCATGCACCCTAAAGCCAATAGGATATTAAATCCTAATAGTAACACTATCAAAACTATATCTAGTGATCCTAACCAAGAAAAACTGAGAGGATTTCCATGACTTGCAGTATCAAGATTATCGTACTCAAGGAATGACACACTTGACTAGTTGTGTCTATCATAAAATGATTTCACTATTATGGTTAAAAAAATGACAAGTAATCACCAAACATGTAGGGAAGTTCACCAAAAAATCTCAAAACATGTGCTTCATTTGAAACTCCTACCAATCATCATTGCTAAGCCACAAATTTTAAAAACTTTAAACCACCTCTTTAGTTAAAAATAAAAAATAAAAATAGAGAGAAGAAGGTTGCTTTTTGGAGGGGAAAAAAAAAGCTAAAGGTTATACTATAGAGGATAAAAATAAGGTCACCTTGAATACTCTACCTTAAGAACCCTAGATTTGTTTCCTTACATATGCACTAAAAAAAACCAAAAACAATGACCTAACTATGATAGGGACTATTATTTCTTAAAAAGTTGCAATTTTGGAAGGGACAAAGGGCATATCACTAAAAAAAATAGCCTAACCTGAAAGTCAACATCTCTCCATAAACGAGTCCAAAATGAAAAAAAAAAATTGAATGACACTTGTTAAGGTTAGGATCATGTCGCTAACGCCTATAGCACAATTACATTAAAGTGGCACCTATATAAATATATAAAAATATTGTTTCCTTTGAATAGATTTGTTAATTTAACATAGTTGTTACGGACACACAACAATGTAGGGACCCCTCCCCTTGGGAAACACGTGGCACGCAGCTCATGGTGACGCGTGGCACGCAGCTCATGGTGACGCGTGGCACGTATTATCAGCCGGACCATCACCATCCGGATTCCCCTAAGGATATGCATGGTGCAGTTATCCTATCCGGACCGCCTCAAGGAAAGGCAAACGACGTTTCAGCTTCTCCTATCCAAGGAAGAGCAAACGACGCTGGCAGAGCGTACATATCCGGATAGTCTCCACAACACATCCGGATAATCAGCATGAGCCATCCGGATATAAATCGTCTGGATGGTCAATTAAAGTAAAGTGAGTCTTACACGCAATCACAACCAGCAGCCATGGCCCACATCTTGTCACCTGCAGAGTGAGAAGACAAGATGAAGTGACAGCAAGTCACTTCCCACGATCATTCTACATGATCACCTACCACGATCTCTGACAGTCGCATCACCTACCATGGTTCCTGACAGCCGATCGTAGGGTGATGATGTCTCTGCTGCTACTTAATATCATCATGACAACATAAAACATCTCCTCACCATTAAAGAGATGAACAGTACCCCTGAAGCTATATAAATAAGTCTTCACACGAAGAAGACAGGGAGGGGATCCACGGGTAATCTTCTAATACCTAGTAAAAGGCCAACTGAGTCATATCTCCTTCTCTCTCTGACCATGGCTAACAAAACCATCGGAGGGTGCGTCCGGACACCCTGTCCGGATGCCTTTTGCAGGTGCAACCGCTGAATCAAGAACCCTTCTGTGTGTTGAGAATCGCGTGTCTATCCACCCAGCAGCAACGTGGACCACCAGGAACTCGAGCCCTCAACATTGGCGCCGTCTGTGGGAAAGCTTTACTTTTTATTTTGATTCAGTCACTAGCAAAGATGGCCACACCTTCCCAAAGTCGATCATCTGGTAGAGGGGAGGAAGATAATCTCGAATGACGTAAAGCCATCGAAAGGAGACAGTTGGCAAGCGAAAAACAACTAAAAGCTCTCCTCCAGGAGACAGAGAGGTTAAGAGAAGAAAACGCTGTGTTACGCATTCAGGCCTCGACATCAGGTCCTCCTCGTCGTCAGCGTTCAAGAGGCTAGATGGCAAACTCAAGGCCAGAGCCTGAATCAATATATCCTGGATTAGCAGGAGCTGTCCCAGAGGCAGGCAACGTAAAGCCCCATGAGCCACGTACACCCATGCCTCGAGCTCCCCGCGAGGAAAGCTCAGATTCCACTCACTTTTCAGCAAAAAGACAACGTGATAGAAAATCACAGTTGTCAAGTTCAATGCGCGCAAGACTAGGCCCACAAGAGCCTGGGAGATCAAGGCCACCAGTAGCCACAACTTGGGTACCACGCCCTGACCCGAGGGTCGCTCCCATGGTGCAGAACGTATCTCCGCATCGTGACCCCATGGTCACCCCAGCGATGCGGAACGTTCCCTCGCACCTAGCGGAACGACCGACTGGGAGAAACCTCCCAAACGAGCCACCCATCGGCTCCATCAGCAAAAGGCTGGATGACATGCTCTCCACGCCCTTTTGCTCTCAAATCATTCATTACGAGCCCCCAAGGGGATTCCTCGTACCAAAATTTTCCACATACGATGGAACCAACGATCCCTTCGATCACATCATGCATTATCGCCAGCTTATGACGCTCGATATTGGCAACGATGCACTATTATGCAAAGTATTTCCCGCCAGCTTACAAGGACAGACCCTCTCATGGTTTCATCGCCTACCTCCCAACTCTATTGACAATTTCAGGGACCTGTCTGAAGTTTTCGTGGGACAATACTTATGTTCTGCTCGACATAAGCAGAATATCAGCACCCTCCAGAACATAAAGATGCGAGACAACGAATCCTTGAGGGAATTTGTGAAACGATTTGGCCAGGCCGTACTTCAAATAGAGGCTTGCAGCATGGATGCTGTCCTACAGATCTTTCAAACGAAGCATCTGTCCAGGCAACTCCATTTTTCGAATCATTAGCCAAAAAGCCTCCTACAACGATGGATGACTTGTTCAGGACGTGCTAACAAATATTCGATGCTCGAAGATGACGTGCGCGCAGCCACTCAGCAAGTTTTGGTTGCCGGACGAGGCTCTAGAGATGACGCGGAACAGAAATGCCAAACCTCCGGACCGGCCAAAACCAGCTTGACCGGAGGCAGGGACGGGCCAAGTCATCCGGATAGGCCGCCTCTCACACCCCTATCCATGTCATACGAAAAACTTCTCCCAATGATCCAAGTATTGTCCGACTTCAGGTGGCCTAGACCCCTCGAAACAGACCCATCCATGAGAGACCGCAGCAAGAAATGCGCCTTCCACAAAAACCAATGGTCATACAACAGAGGACATGTCGGTCCCTCCAGTATCTAGTTGAAAGGCTCATCAAAGCAGGACATTTAAAACAATACCTCCGCTCAGATACTGGAGAAGGGACGCATCTCAACATCACAACTCTGGGGCCCCGAGGGCCCCAGTCGCCCCCAAGGCTGTCATAAACTATATCAACGGGGGCCCATCTGACGAGGAATACGATTCCAGGCAGGAAAAGGCAGAAATTGCTGCGAGCCGCGTCAATACGCGAACGCCATTAATTCCATCCGGTCCGGGTCTCACTGGAGAAGGTCCCTCGCCCCATAGATGGGACAATCATTTTCTCACCAGTAGATCCCACCCAGGACGCTACAGCCGACATCGCGACGCCCTCATCCTTCCCTGGAAATAGGGAGATTTTCGATGTAAGACGTATCTTGGTCGACCCAGGCAGTTCAGCCGACCTGGTGCAAGCATCAGTCGTTGGCCATATGGGACATAGTCTTCGCGGGTCTTGAAAACCCCGGACGAATCTTATCCGGATTCAACGGGTCATCAACCACATCCTTAGGAGACATTATTACTGCCGGTCCAAAGCTGGCCCAGTCACTCTCAACGTGCAATTCTTCGGTGGTACAAGAGTTGTCTCCCTTCAAGTGTCATCTTGGGACGCACATGGCTTCATTACATGAAAGCATCCCTTCCACATATCATCAAATGGTGAGTTTTCCTCACCAACCAAGGGCAAACCGACTGTTATGGCAGCCAGTTGGCCGCTCGACAGTGCTATCAAATAGCACGGGAAGCGGGAACTAGCCAGGAGGATGCATCTCCCCCTGAACCCAGCCATACGCAAGACCAATAGCAATTATTGGGTCCGGCAGACAAGGATCCCCCGGCAGCAGATCCCCTACAAACAATCCAAATCTCAGAAGAGAATGATCACCTCACAAACATCAGTTCTCTCATGACACAAGAAGAAGTTCAGAGCATGCAAAATATCATTCGAAAAAACCATGACATCTTCGCATGGACACATTCGGATATGAAGGGAATCCATCCCTCTATTGCCTCTCACAAGCTAAATGTCTTTTCAGCTGCCCGACCCGTCCGGCAGAAGATTAGACGCTTCCACCTGGACAGACAACAAATCATCCGGAATGAGATGGACAAATTGCTAGAAGCCGGATTCATTAGAGAAGTATCTTATCCGAACTGGTTGGTGAACGTGGTGGTAGTGCCAAAGAAAGAAGGAAAATGGCGAGTTTGTGTCGATTACACCAATCTTAACAGCGCATGCCCAAAAGACAGTTTTCCCTTGCCACGAATAGACCAAATTGTGGATTCCACTTCCGGGCAAGGGATGCTCTCTTTCTTGGATGCCTTCTCCGGATATCACCAAATTCCCATGTACCCGGGCGACGAAGAAAAGACAGCATTCATAACACCACACGGCCTCTATTGCTACAAAGTCATGCCATTCGGACTCAAGAATGTCGGTGCCACTTATCAGAGGTTGATGACCAAAATCTTCAAACTCTTGATAGGTCACACGGTAGAAGTATATATTGATGATATTGTGGTTAAAAGCAAAACCCGAGGGGAGCATGTTCTTCATATACAAGAAGTTTTCCACCTCCTGAGAAGGTACGGCATGAAGCTAAATCCTTCTAAGTGCGCCTTTGGCGTAAGTGCTGGCAAGTTTCTAGGATTTATGGTCAGCCAGAGAGGCATAGAGGTCAGTCCGGATCAAGTCAAGGCAGTCATGGAAACACCCCCTCCCAAGAACAAGAAGGAGCTACAACGCCTCACAGGCAAACTCGTCGCACTAGGGCGCTTTATAGCCCGCTTTACTGATGAATTGCGACCCTTCTTCTTGGCAATACGAAAAGCCGAAGCACAAGGATGGACGGACGATTGCCAAACCGCTTTCGAAAAGATCAAGCATTGTCTTATGCAACCACCCATCTTAAGCAGTCCCATCCCAAAGGAGAAGCTATACATGTATCTGGCTGTCTCAGAATGGGCAATCAGCGCCGTCCTATTCCACTGCCCTTCACCAAAGGAGCAGAAACCTGTCTATTATGTCAGCAGGGCATTGGCAGATGTAGAAACCAGGTATTCAAAAATGGAGTTAACAGCTTTGGCTCTTCGGAGCGCTACCCAGAAGCTCCGTCCATATTTCCAAGCCCACCCAGTAATCGTATTAACTGACCAACCCCTTCGTAACATTCTGCACAAGCCAGACTTAACCGGGCGAATGCTACAATGGGTCATTGAATTGAGCGAGTTTGGAATCGAATTCCAACCCAGATTATCCAAAAAAGGCCAAGTAATGGCTGACTTCGTGCTAGAATATTCACGAAGACCCGACCAGCACCACGAAACAAGTGATCAAAAGTGGTGGACCCTGCAAGTTGACGGAGCCTCACGCTCAACAGGCTCTGGAGTTGGGCTCGTACTACAGTCCCCAACTGGGGAACACCTGGAGCAAGCCATCCGGCTGGGATTCTTTGCATCTAACAATGAAGCAAAATATGAAGCTATCCTGTCCGGATTAGACCTCGCCCTTGCTCTATCCGTCTCAAAAATCCGGATCTACAGCGACTCACAACTCGTGGTAAGGCATGTCCAGAAAGAATATGAGGCTAAGGACGCACGCATGGCGCGATACTTGGCTAAAGTAAGAAACACCTTGCAGCTGTTCTCCGAATGGACAATCGAGAAAATCAAGCGAGCTGACAACGGGCGTGCTGATGCCTTGGCCGGCATAGCTGCCTCCCTCCCCATCAAAGAAGCCATTCTACTGCCTGTACATATGCAAGCCAATTCCTCTGTCGCTGAAAATTCCACTTGCAACACTATTGAGGCAAATCAAACGAATGACCAAGAATGGACGCATGGTATTGCAGACTATCTTCGGACAGGAACTCTACCCGAAGATCCTAAACAGGCGCACAAATCCGGGTGCAAGCTGCACGTTTCACCCTGATTGGGGGGCACCTGTACAAGCGATCCTTCACAGGACCTTATCTTCGGTGCCTAGGGAATTCAGAGGCCCAGTACGTATTAGCAGAATTACACGAGGGGATATGCGGAAATCATACGGGAGGACGATCTCTGGTACATAGGGCTCATTCACAAGGATACTATTGGCCAACAATGAAGAAAGACGCGGCAGCATACGTCAAAAAATGTGATAAATGTCAAAGGTACGCCCCCATTCCACATATGCCATCAGCGGCGTTGAAGTCAGTCTCAGGCCCATGGCCTTTTGCGCAGTGGGGCATGGATATAGTAGGACCCCTCCCAGCAGCGCCTGCTCAGAAGAAATTCCTCCTGTTGCCACTGATTACTTTAGCAAATGGGTGGAAGCTGAAGCATATGCTAGCATCAGAGATAAAGATGTCACCAAGTTCGTGTGGAAGAACATTGTTTGCCGTTTTGGAATTCCCCAAACTATCATAGCTGACAATGGTCCACAATTTGACAGCTCTACCTTTAGAAATTTCTGTTCGGAGTTGAACATCCGGAATTCGTACTCCACGCCGCGTTATCCTCAAAGTAATGGGCAGGCGGAAGCCACAAATAAGACCCTAATCAATGCCTTAAAGAAAAGGCTTGAACAGGCCAAAGGGAAATGGGTGGAGGAACTGCCCGGCGTCCTGTGGGCCTATCGAACCACACCCGGACGGCCAACGGGAAACACTCATTTTGCCCTCGCATATGGAATGGATGCAGTCATTCCCACTGAAATAGGCCTTCCTACTATCCGGACTGACGCAGCAAAGCAAAATGATGCAAACATGGAATTGAGAAGAAATTTGGACTGGGCGGACGAAGTCAGAGAAAGCGCGGCCATCCGGATGGCAGATTATCAACAAAGGGCATCAGCACATTACAATCGAAAAGTTAGGCCCAGAAGCTTCAAAAATGGTACACTAGTACTTAGAAAAGTTTTTGAAAATACTGCTGAAGTAGGCGCAGGAAAGTTCCAGGCCAACTGGGAAGGACCCTATATAGTGTCTAAAGCAAATGAAAATGGAGCCTATCATTTACAAAAGTTAGATGGAACTCCGTTACTTAGACCATGGAATGTGTCCAATTTAAAACAATACTATCAATGAAAAGTAGACACGAGTGCAAATGAAAAAGAAGTGTGCTTTTATTATTGATGTGGATAAATGTATTTACATAGAGGTCTCCGGACCGCAAAAATACAGAAGGAAAAATTACAGCAGAAAATTGCAAAAAGAGATAAACTATCAGGGAGCAGGCTTCTCATGGAGCTTCTTTTCTTCACCCGGAGGAATTGAAGGGGTATCCCGTTTGATGCCGTTCTTCTTCATGCAGCAGCGATACCCAAAGATGAACGTATCATCCACTTGTTGTTGGTATTCCGCTGCAAGTTCCTCCCTTTCTACAGCAAACTCCCGTTCAAGCTCTTCTTTTTGCGCATCCAGGCGCAGCTACAAGTCTTCCTTCTGTTTCTTTTCATTCGAAACTTCCGCCCGAAGTTGACTCACTTCATCCCTCAGCCGGGCCGCTTCACCTTCCGTCTCATATAGGCGGCCCGCAGTTGATTCTTCTCGACTCTTCGCCTCAGCCAACTCCACCCGGAGGGCCTCATTTTCCTCTCGCAGGGTGGATTGGCTGGCCTCAGCTTTCTCCAAACTCAGACGCAACTGGTTTTCAATTTTTTGGCGCCGAGAGGCAAAGGTCTTCATATAGTCAGCAGTCCGCAGCAGTTGAGTAAAAAGTTTGTGTTGATGGGACAGGCTGCGGAGGCCCCTCATCAGCTGACACACAAACGAGAAAAGAAAAGACATAAATCATACTACAACAAACACATCAGTGCAACACAAAAAACGCAAGACAACTGTATACCGTTTCCATCATATCAAACATCTCAGCAGAGGGCTTGATGGCTTTCCAGTCGGGCGTAGTCTGGTTCAGCTTATTCTCCAACTCCACGTAGCTGAAAGGGCTAGCAGGAGCTACGTCGTCAGCAGATTCCTCCTCGGATGAGGAAACAGAAGGTGACCCTTGTTCCGGATTCGGGACCTCCACATCTTCATCCGGACGGATATGTCTGGATGCATCTTCAGCCGGAATTATTGCCGGGGCGGCGGAAGTCTCAGTTGCCATCTCCACCTAGCCTCCATCCGGATGAGCGTCATGGGAAGAAGCGCAGCTAACTTCGATCTCTTGTTGCCGCTCTTGAAGCCGCCCAAGCAGTCCGGACCGTAGATCGCGCGTCGAACGCGGCTTCTTTAAAGGAGGCCCTTTCACCGGGACTATGGCCAAGCGATCCGGGTCTTCGGAAGGCTGACTTTGGCTTTCTGCCCCTGCTTCCTCCAACGGGGTCGTTTCAGCTGCATCAGCATCCGGATTAAGGTTGCCCGGACGGTTGATAGATGCAGCTTCCTCAGCCACGTTATCCAGGCGCGCAACCGCGGCCAAGGAAGTACCCGAATGGTTCAACCCCGGGATGCGTCCGGGGCCGCTTGAGATAGAGTGTGGAGCAGCGTTTATGGGCTCCTCTATCATTACTTCCCCCTCATAAGTAATTTGCGGAGGAGGAAACTCCTTGGGAGGAGTGGGCTCCCTCACATCCTTCCCATTCTTCTTCACCAGCTTCCTCCTTTTCGCTGGAGTTTTCTTTGGAGGAGAGTTCGGACCCCGCTTCTGTCCGGGAGCCTTCCAGATAGTGCCTTCATCTTTTTTCTTATCCAGATCCTCCAGGAGCTTTCGCCGTTTTTCAGCATCGGCCTCTTTAGCCTCCTGATAGAGGGGGAGCTCCTTCACAGTATAATGCTCCCCAGGCACTACCTCCTCCCTTAGTAGTTTCCTGGGGAGAATATTGACAACATACTCCTGGGACTCCCGGACGACCGCCATTAAATTCCGCGCGGAAAGCAATGTCTTGCAGGCCCTCTCCTTGGAATTTATTTCGTATAATTTACAGACACAGGCGAAGGACGCCTTTTCCACCCAATCCACAAGGTGGCCCCTCAGTTCCAGACCTGCATTAACAGCAACAAAAGGTGAGAATTCCGTCCGAAAAAATCACCAAAAAGCCAGCAAAGTAAAATCCGGACAAAGAATTGCAAAGTAAGGTTACCCGGAATTTTTAAGGTATAATTTGGAGAAAAGGGCCTCGACGTACGCTCCGATAGCCCCGCCCATCCACCCCAGACCGCCACCAGCCCCTTCGCCCCTCCCTTTATCGAATCTGGCAGCTCTGTCACCATTTGAAGGGAGGGTAGGTGCGCGGACACACTGAAGATATCATTCTTTGCCTTCTTCAGAGAATAGACAAAGAATACCTCCAGTAGCGTAAGGTCGAGGTTGTACAGCATGTTGATGATGCTGCATCCCATCAGCACCCGGACAAGGTTGGGATGAATGAACATGGGTGGAATCTGAGAGAAGTGGAGGAATTCCTTGAACAACGCCGGCAGAGGGAACCGGAGCCCCACGTTGAATTGCTCCTTTGTGAAGAGGATAACGTTTTCTTCACCTTTTTCAGTAGGCATAGCCGCAACCTCGTTCACCAAGTCTATAGATACGCCATTTGGAATGCAGAACCGCTCCCGGAATTCCTTCACATTTAATTTGTCTATCGCCTTTTCGCCAGCCTCGCTAACCCGGACAGATGAAACAGTCCTTTTTGGAGCCATTTCTTACCACAAAGCCAAACCAAAATCTACATACAAAAGCAATGCAACGGTTCAAACCAAGCAGTCAGAAAATACACAAACCCTAACCCAAAGCAGTCAGAAAAACCCCTCAAACCCCCCCCCCCCCCCCCCCCCCCCCCCCCCCCGAACACCAACAAAGTACCAACAGTCAACAACAATTGCAAGCGACTTGTCCAAAACAATGCCCAAGCAAGCCAGAAACCAAGTTTAAAGAACCAGCAAACGCAACCAAAGGAATGACAGCAGCAAAGAGGTACGTACCAAATAAAGCTCTGAAGAAGAAGAACGGTTGCTGTCTCGGTACAAAATCACCAGCAGCAAACAAGTGAAGTCGCGATACAAAAGCACCGGTACAAAAGAGCTTTTGAAGTTCTTTTCTCAGAGAAGCAAAGGGCGCAGAAAAAAGCAAGAGAAAGAAAGGCTCTCAAGAGAATGCAGTAGGAAAAAATCCAAAAAGAGGTACAGTGCCCTATTTATAGCAGGACAGCCCCTCGGAAAACCAAACGAACAGCCATGTTATCATTGAAACGACATATTGCCTGGGGATACACAGGGTCGGCGGCTCGTCATAAATGCCTTTTTTGGCTTCCGCACCCCCACTCGCCACGTGGCCTAGTCAGACGAAGGGACCTCTTCAAATTTCAAAAGCCAGTTATTTTTAACCCGCCCATTTTTCGGGCAAAATAGGCAAGTTAAAAAGGGGGGCAATGTAGGGACCCCTCCCCTTGGGAGACACGTGGCACGCAGCTCATGGTGACGCGTGGCACGTATTATCAGCCGGACCATCATCATCCGGATTCCCCTAAGGATATGCATGGGGCAATTATCCTATCCGGACCGCCTCAAGGAAAGGCAAACGACGTTTCAGCTTCTCCTATCCAAGGAAGAGCAAACGACGCTGGCAGAGCGTACACATCCGAATAGTCTCCACAACACATCCGGATAATTAGCATGAGTCATCCGGATATAAATCGTCTGGATGGTCAATTAAAGTAAAGTGAGTCTTACACGCAATCACAACAAGCAGCCATGGCCCACATCTTGTCACCTGCAGAGTGAGAAGACAAGATGAAGTGACAGCAAGTCACTTCCCACGATCATTCTACATGATCACCTACCACGATCTCTGACAGTTGCATCACCTACCATGGTTTTTGACAGCCGATCGTAGGGTGATGATGTCTCTGCTGCTACTTAATGTCATCATGACAACATAAAACATCTCCTCACCATTAAAGAAAGGAACAGTACCCCTGAAGCTAGATAAATAAGTCTTCACACGAAGAAGACAGAGAGGAATCCACGGGTAACTTTCTCATACCTAGTAAAAGGCCAACTGAGTCATATCTCCTTCTCTCTCTGACCATGGCTAACAAAATCATCGGAGGGTGCGTCCGGACACCCTATCCGGATGCCTTTTGCAGGTGCAACCGCTGAATCAAGAACCCCTTTTGTGTGTTGAGAATCGCGTGTCTATCCACCCAGCAGCAACGTGGACCACCAGATACGCGAGGCGACAACATGGATGTCGTAATTCGCTTGCTTAAATGGTTGCAGGTTACTCTTGTTGAGTTGTCAAGACCGTCCCCTACTGTATCAGAAATCTTGACTGGCATAGGAAGCTCTATAGTGGGTGTGGAGAGAACATTGAAAGAACTACTGCAGGATTTGACATTTTCGAAAGGAGTTCAAGCCCGGATGGACGGTATACTGTTTCAGAAACTGGAGGAGGCTTCGGATTCCAACCCTATATTCACTCTGGTAAAGGACTACCTAAGTTTCTCCGACCTCAAGATATGCCACCCATAAGTTAATTCATGATGGATCAATAGGGGGTGTGCAAATGAAATCAAAGAATGGTGAGAGGTACGTCTCTGTTGTTTTCAATGGACTTTGTTCATATTATGTTAGATTGTCAAAATATTCAGTCAGACATTTTAGCCAAAGGAAAATCACGACCAATAATTGTGGTCACCCAGACATGATTTCAATTCCCTGGCAGATTATTTTCATGTTTCAGCCAAAATTTTGGGGAAATGGTGGAATCTCAGAAGTGGTTCTCATGTTGGATGACCAAATTTAAGATGAAAATATGGTTTGATATTATAATGTTGAATGCTTCCATTTTTTTTTTTCTCTGAGCGAGATGATATTAATTACCATTTGCAAGAACGTGATAGGTTTTGACTTTTGTATTTATTTATCTTTTTCTATTTTTTCTTTTCCAGAAGCTTTAATGGGATCAATCAATTAATATGGTGTGTCTTGCGTAATTAATGAGTAATCTAAAAGCTAGTTGTTCATAAACTCAAGAAGAAATTTACGCATAAACATTTACACACTTTTTTTTTAATTAAATAATATGATTTTCACTATATTTAATTTTTCTTCTTTTAAAAAAATGTATTTCTAATAAAGAAAACAAAAATGTTCTCTTTTTATTTTTATTTTTTTCTTAATGCTTTTATATTTGAAAATGGAACAACGAATTTATTGATTTTCAAGCAGTTTTGAATTATCAACATGCTTTGGGTTTTTTTCATAAGAAAATTTGAAACATGTTTGAATTATTCTAAGAGTTGTAGTTTCTAAATTTAAAATTGACATTTTTTAAGAGTTATTTATTTGAAAATTTGTTTTTGATTCTTATTTACTTTTTCTCTTTTACTTTATCATCTATCAAAATACATCAAAAAATTAAAATGGGTTTGTAGACCTTCTATTTTGTTTTCATAGCAATTTTTAAAATTTTTTTTATCATATCTCTTTTTTCATTCATTTGTATGGTACGGCTGATAGGATCTCTTTAACTTTCCTATTCTTAATGCTCCTTAATGGTTTGTCATTTACTTAGTTTTGATATTGACTTTTGAATCACTTTTAAAGAGTATTTTGGATCTAAATATGACTTTGGCAATATCCAAGGTTCTCCCCCCACCCCCTCCTCTTTTTGTTAATTAGTTCATGGAAATCAATTTGAGCTCATGACAAAGCCCACATTTGTTAATTTCTAACTTTTTGCTCACTTGCTACCCTATTTTTGACCCCCCAAAATGTTTTCGCAACATTGGACTTTTTAGTTTGTCCTAAAATATTTTTGAAGCATAGAATATGTTTTAGATTTCTTAAATGTATCAAAGATTTTTTGTTTTGTTGAAAAAGTCTTTTCCAAGCTTGTTAAATAAATTAGTGTTTTCAAGTGTCTAGATTATGCCATATTTTTTTACCTTTGAAATGTGTTTGTAAATCAATCATTACTCATGAGTTTTTAATTTTTTTATATATATTTTTCCTGCATTTTAGACTTTTAAAATAAGGTTTTGGAATTTGGTTTCATTCAAAAATCATTTTCCAAGCTCAAGAATTAATTTCATCTGTTCGTGTTTGTTGTGTTGACTTAAACTTGGGGTTGTAAATTGTTCTTTAAAATCTAGGATAATTAATATATGTTTGAGCCTCATAGAAAATTTTAATGTATTCTAAACACTTTGAATACATTGTGAATTTTTTTTTTCAATTTTATCTTACCTCTAAGTCTGTCAAATAACTCTGTTTTTGCATGACTTGTTGATCTACCATGTTTTTAAGTAATATGATGTTTAGTGAAATTTGGGATAATTGGTGCATGTTTACACCTCATAGAAAATTTTAATGTGTTTTAGACACTTTAAACATTTTGTATAATTTTTATTTCGATTTTATCTTACCTGTAAGCTTATCAAATAATTCTATTTTTGCATGACTTGATGATTTGCCTTGTTTTTTAGCCATAAGATATTTAGTGAAATTTGGGATAATTGGGGCATATTTGAGCCTCATAGAAATTTTAATGTGTTTAAGACACTTTAAATATATTGTGTAATTTTTGTTTCGATTTTATCTTATTTGTAAACTTATCAAATAATTTCATTTTTGTATGCTTGTTGATATGATTTGCCCTGTTTCTAAGCAATAAGATGATTAATGAAATCTGGGATAATTGGTGTATGCCTAAGTCTCAAAAAAATTTAATATGTTTTAGACACTTTGAATATGTTGTGTAATTTTTGTTTCCATTTTATCTTACTTCTGAGTTTTGTCAAATAACTCCGTTTTTTCATGACCTGCTAATTTGCCTTGTTTCTAAGCAACAAGATGTTTAGTGAAATCTAGGATAATTGGTATATGTTTAGGCTTTTGGGTTGTGTTTTAGACACTTTGAAGATGTCGTAGATTTTTTGTTTGGATTTTATCTCATTTTTAACAATGTTATTTTGATTTATTTTGTAAATATCTACTTGTTATCCAACTTATGGATATCTTGTATAAACTTGCTAATTTGGTCCCTCTTATCACATTTTTTTTTACCTTCTTTGACTCTTGATTTGTATTATAGACCTCTTATGCATATTATACAAGCCTTCCCCTATAGTATAATTCTATTTTATATATTTTATTTAGATTTATTTTGTGATTGCATACCTATCACCTAGTTTTAATCCTTGTGTATGATTAGTGTATATTAGCTTATTTTGTTCTAGTTTAGTTATCTTTAACTCTTGATTTTGTGTTTATGTTGTATATATCAGCGACTCTTATTTTGAAATGATATCTCTTATTTTGCTTGTGAACTAACATTCTCTTTATATGTAAACATGCTACCTTATTTTGGACATTATTAAGGTGCACTTTCTCTTTTTCTTGATTTGTTCCTTTGATATGCATATCATGTTTTGAGTGTTTTTTATCTCAGGCTCTTCATCACCATTGCCTTGTTATATATTCTTGTTGTTGTATCTCGGTCTCAATTGGTCTATTAGTTCATTGTTTTAGTTCTCTTCACTTGTTTAGTAAAGGTCCTTTTAAGGCTTAGAGGAGTTCTACCATATGGTACATATTCAATAAATAACTGATATTCGAATTTAGACTTATTATTTTGTAGATATGTTTTTCTTTAAAAAAATGAGTCATTTTAAGATTTTATTTTTTATTTTGTTTTCTTTAAAAAAAAAATAGATAAAAATAAATGGTGATTCCAACTTTAAAAAAAAAAAATCAACTTTTAACTAAAAAATGAGTCTTGTTATCAAGTGAGGACATACGTAAAAAAAAAAAAAAAAAAAAAAAGGTATACAAGGTTATTTTTTTTGTTTTTTTGTTTTTTGAGTGTTAGTTGAGGATTAGTGGTTTTATATGGAATATACCCTCACTTTTTGGTTTTCTGTTTCCAACTTCTAATTATTCTTTGAGGTATATATACTTGGTTACTCCAACTACATGTATATCCTAAACTACAGTTTGAGTTCAAAACTTTAGTCATTTTCGAACCTTAATTATTTGCAATGACTTTTACACACCATCACATGGGAGAGGTGATAGGAAAAGTAGAGAGTGAGTGCTAAGTGGGAATATCTTGGCTTTAGACATGAAAATTCTAGATCATGTTTGATTCCTTCTCGAAAATAAGAAGGTAAGAAAATAGAAAAAAAAGTTTAAAAATAAATTCAAAGTTTTCTATGCCATTTTCAATTAAATAGTTTTTATTACTTTTTATGTAAAATTAAATATGAATTGCAAGTTTACAGGCCGTGGACTGTTGGGAAGAGCATCTGATATTAGCCAATCTCAACGCTTGACTGCGTCGATCACACGCATGTGTCAATTCAATTCACAAAGCCAACATCACCATGTGCCAAAAGCACAACCCAGAGCGCAACTAGACAAATTAATGGCAGAGGCCTTTATTTAATCATTTACATCATCCACAACAGTGTCATTTGTTTTGTTTTTTTTTTCAGATGCTATCGTTGGGCTCGCTTACGGAAGCCGATATTTCATTATTACGTTAGATTTTTGTACTAAATCTACTTTTATTATTTTAATATTTTATATTTTATATTCATTTTTATATTATCATCCCATAACATAAATTTTATGAGCTCAAAATAAAAAATTTGATAAATATCTTTTTGGGTATCTTAAAATTTCCTTCATTATTTCAATTGTAAATTCCCGTATAATATCGACATTCAGTTAACTTAAATATTTGATTATTTTTAGGTGGGGATTAAATGAAATAAAATTTTATAATTAACATGGAGAAATAAAATTAGAGAAATTGAATTTGTTTTTTTATCTCTATTTTTTTAAAAGATTCATTTTTATTATTACATTTTAAGAAAAATTGGAAAACAATTTTTTTCAAGTGATGACATTCTTTAATTATGAGAAAAAAAATAGTTTTAAATACTTATTAAGCTCAAAACAAGGCATAAAAACTTTAATTATTAAGGATGTTTTAACGTTAGTTTTACATTTAAGTTATTTTAATTCAATTAATTTTTAAAATATCAAATTATCCTCATTATTAATAAACATTTTAAAATAAGTTTCACATATAAATTAAATTGATCTTACGTGCAACAAGATGGTTGCTTTGTCTAAAAATAGAAATTAAAACCTATCTCACGCTCTGAGCTTTTAACTAACATTAAAATTATATAATAATTTAGATAAAAATTATAATTCAGTTAAAATAAAATAAAATTATATTTATATATATACTATGGAATTAACATATATTGAAAAGCATCTCAGCTCGGCCTTGCGATAAGAAAATTGCTAAAGTTTGCAACGAAACTTCTAGGAAATTAGGTTGACCTGCCATATATTTTAGTCCTACCATATAATAAGCCCTCACATTCTGAGGAATTTTAGGCATCACACAAATGTTGCAGCTTACACCATCTCCATCATCACCCTCTGGGAACCTACCACCATCTCATGTGGTGCCCCCACTGCCATCATCGCAGCTGTTGGCGCCACCACCATCACCACCACCACCGCCAAGTCCATTACCGGCTACTCCAGAGTCAGAAATTGCAGAGGATGGTGATGATATTAGAATAAGAATGTCACCAGGTATTCCAACCGAGGTTCAGAGAAAGCAGAATTGGCCTAAAATAATAGTCACAAGTTGCATAGCATCAGCCTTGGTGTTACCTTTCCAAACTCGATATCCTTCATCTCCCACAATTGTCTTATCCTGCACTGCATTTTCACTTTCTCTCCTATGTACCATTGTGGACAATTGTATCAGTTTCGCGTTTCCGACTCTACGCCAACTGCTGAGCGACTTAGCCATCTTCTTTCTGGTCGATGGCTTCCTCCTCGTCATTACCTATCCGCTTTCTGTCATCCTTAAATCCATCATCTGGGCACTCTATTTCCTCTCATTCCTATTCGTTTTGGTATCCAAATGGCTTAAAATCATAAACCATGGCTTAAAATCATAAACCACTAGTAGTTTATATATGTGCATCTAGCTCTTGAACCTATAATAAGGTCACGATGGTGTCTTGTATGGATAGAATTATTAGTAATGTATTATATATATATAAAGGACTTATAGCTTTTGTAAGAATATTCTATTAATTGATTATCCGCAACTATGATTCTCTAAATTTATAAGAATGAATATAATTTTTATAAGAATTCGACAACGTTTTGTAGTTATTTTAAAAATCACTTTCCAACGAGTTCTTAATATGTGTGATTCAAAAATATGTCATGCCTTATTTCTATTCATCAAATAATTATATCATTGTCATGGACCTATGGTTGAGATAAAGTCACATAATCTTAATATAATTTGTTGGATTGTGATTTTTCAACCAAAACCATAGCTAATTATTTCGAATAAAATGCTTTAATTCGTGGACCCGTAAATATTGGGTCGAATCATAATGAAATCAACTATAATCGTATCATATTTATGATGACTGCTTAATTTAGAAAAAATTATAAATCACGTACAATAATTATGAACCTGTTGGAATCCGTGCAACGATTAATGGCGAAAAATAGAAAAACGAGAAAGAGAAACATACAGATTTAACATGATTCGATAAACTGCCAAAGTCCATGGAAACAGGGAACAAGATTTTCACTATGTATCAAATTAGGGTTACATAAAAAGGTATTTATATTAACCCTTAAGTAATAAAATTCCTAAAATATCCTTAAACCGTTCTATTCTGCTTCACTTTTTTTTTATATGTCTTTTCGCTCAAATATGAGGAACATAAAACCAGTGGAATATCATTACAATATGGTGGGCCTTCAGCTTTCTAGTGTGGAAATGTGACTATTGAGGACAAATTTATGAGAAAGCAAGAGAGAAAGGAAGAAACTTGGGAGTAGCCTCATCACCTTCTCTTATGCTAGTCGCCAGCCCAACCATCTGTCATCTTTGTCAGAAAAAGTAATTTAATGGTGTGATTTTTCTTTTGTTGCATAAGATCAGCTGATGATTACTTACTCCTTCCACACGAATTCCAAAACTTTCATAATTTTCTAATTTTACTATGATTTTACAAAAGAATTAGACTTTCAAGGATAAAAAAGATATATGAATCAAACATTCATGTAACAATTTTTGTTTTTCTAAGGATTTGGAAAGGGGATGCGAGTAGCAAGAGAAATGAGCATATTTATTTTTTATGGCATTTTCAAGAAAAATTTATCTGAAATTTCAAAATGATGAAATTTAGAATATGTTTAATAATAATTCTAAAAAATATTTATAATATTTTTAATATTTAATTTTTATTTTTTAAAAGTATTAGAAATACTATAAACATATTTTAAAATTACTATGGATCGTACTTTTAAAAAAAATTATTTAAATCATAATTTTTAATTTCAATTTTTAACATATAAAATAAAATCAAAACCATTTAAATAAAAATGTAAGAGAGAGATTTTGGTATAAAGAAACGAGATTAAATAAAGTCTTTTTGCCACATAATAAATTTTTGGTTGTATGGCACGACTTTTACCATAGAGTACTCCTAGACTTTAAACTATCATTCTTAAAGGAAATGAAAAGCTTTAGTTTAATTTAACAATTTTAAATGAAATTCACATCATGAATTTTATATTACATTTAATTAAAAATCCTATATATTCATCAACTCAATAAAATACAAATTGAATTTATTTGGGATTCATTTTGATAAAAAAAAAAAAAAGCTTTAATTTTTAGTGTTTTTATTACTAAAAATAGTTTCATGTATCATAAACAATTTTATAATCTCCCTTACTACTAACTTTTTGTTAAAAAAAGCAAAAATCAACAAAATTGATTTTTTTTAAAAAGCCTTAGAAAGTGATATTCCAAAAGTAATTCCTGATACATTTTCAATCGTTGATCTATTAATTTTTTTAATAACTTAAGTATACAAGATTTGAGTTTAATATATATATCATATTCTTTAATGCTCTAACATATTTTTTATTTGTAATTTCATATCAATGAAAAAATAAATAAAATCTCATACCTACACATAGAAAAATGTAAATTATGAAAAAACGGATCATACGTATTCAATTATTAATTTTTCTAAAAATTTAAACTTATAAAATTTAACTTCTATATGATGCTCTTTAACATCAATTGTCATAGTCATAGAATGACATTAATAATTCTAAAGCCCAAAAAGATGTTTTGATATTATTTTATCATGGAGTTTAGCCACTCCGCTGTTTCCACTTTCCCCTTAATATAGATAGATAGATTTTGGCATTTTGCATGCATCACAATTCCTTACTGTTCATTCGTCATGAGGTGGGTGCTCCTCGCGCCATGCATCCTGCGATTCATGAAATAAAATATGTAATAAAATAAAAATGAACTACAAGTCTACAAGTAAGGAATTTGGATTTTGCCGTGGGCCTGAAAATGGTTGCGTTTCGAGACTCATTACAGTCAAGTCTTAGAAAAAACACGTACGATATTTGTCATTTGTCAAAAGGTAGACTGGCATTTTTTAGATGAGATGACCAACCTCTTGAACAGGGGACAAGTGGCATTACAAGCAGAGAATCGAACTCTCGACTGGTTAGGCCCCAGCATAAGATGTAAATAAGTTAAATGTGGATAAGGAAGAGGAGCATGCGTGGTCGGCGGTTGGCCCCCCTCTGGAGTCCACCTGGTGGTCGGCGGTCCGTACCTTGCGTCATATTCACACTCGTCATTACTTCCCTCACAACTGGAGTTCCACGGTGCAGGATGGGCCCAATCAATCAGACAGGATAAGTCGATTATTTTAGATGTATTTATTCATGTCTGATCATGCATCTTTCGATGATGGCTTCGCTGAATAATTGTTGCCTGTCCCACCTTGGGTGGGCCAACTCGATCTGTTGAAAATTGAAAATGAAGTGAAGGTCATTTAGAAAATTGAAATGAAGTTATAGTCTTATTTTAAGAGCCTATTTGAGATAAATCTTTATTCTTTGTTTTATTTAAAAATTGAAAATAGAGTCAAAATCATACTTTTAAATTAATGGATAATATTTGATCATATAAATTTTATTAAATATAAAATGTATTTTTAGATAAGTCGAGTAGAATTTCTATAATAAATAAAATCATAACTCTTTAGCAAAGTTATTGGGGTAGAATAATTTTTTTTACTAACCTTAAAAGAGAGTTTTTAAGTTTTAAAAATATAATCTAAATACCACTTAAAACTAAATAACTATATAAATTTAAAATATTTTGTAATTTACAAAAATTAAGACAAGTGTTTAGGATTTTTACATTTAGTAATGATGAAAAATAGCTAATTAGATTAAGGAAATCACTTGAGGGATGAATTGGGTGATAACTTTTTCAAAACAATTAACCAAAAACAAAAAATAATAAGAAATGAGGAACAAAACAAATAATAATAAAGAGATACTAAAAAAAGAGAAATGCAAACTCTTTTATAATGATTCGACAAACCAATTACATTCACTCTTTTCAATTAAGTTCCTAATCGAGTAAAAGTTCCACCATCTTTAATGTTTTTATGGTCAAAACTTTCAAACTTTTTACACTAAAATTTTAAGATTCCAATAGACCTTCACAATCCTTTGAAGTACACAACTTACTTCAACGAGATTAGAATGGATTTGAAGGTGCATAAAAAGGATTTGCAAGTAATTAAAAAATTGATACACTAGTAGATGAGCTTTAAATAAGAAAAAAAAAAGTTTTTCAATTGAATGCAATTATTCTCTTATTCATAAATGCTATCAAAAACTTCAATTTATAGGTTTCAACTTGGGGACTTCAAAAGTCACAAAAAGGTCTCAATCGATCGAGCAACCAGTTCAACTAATTCATTAGCCATTGAATTTTTAATACTCTATAAGTAACCATTGGGGCTTAGAGCCCCACCTATTAAGGCAATTACTAACTCTCAACTATTGATGTTATGCCTCAACTAATGGAAGAGAAAGAGAAAAAATAAAAGTCTTTCAATTGGTCGAGCTCAATCAACTTAACCTTTTCTTAACCCTTTCAATCAGTTGCATTATTAAGTGCTTAAAAAGTTTGATTAACCTCCAACAACTTGGGTAAGCCTTTTTAAAATCTTTAATATAAAGTAGGTTTAGCTCAACGTTTTAATCAAAACCAAGAATTCATCTATTTCTTCGATAAGAAAAAGATCGTTTTAAGATTAAGAGATGATGATTAGGTGTATGAAAAACAATTTAAACTTATGTGCACCGATAAATACCATATTATAATTTACCTTAAGTTGATTCCAATATTCAAAAGTCCCAAGTCTTCATATGGTATTAATCTTTTTCTATAAAAAAAAATGCTTAACTTTTCTTTAAATTTTCACAAATAAACATGAAAATATTTGAGATGGGGTACCTATATTTTGTCATATTTTATACTGTCATCTTTCTTTTGAATTTTGAATATAGTACAAGAAGAAATTTAAATAATTTCATATTCGTGATAAACTGTAGGAATTAAGTCAATATTTATGAACAGTCATATAGACTTTATTTCGTGTCAAGTTAATGTACATTTTTTAATTGTCTAATATTACTAGGTCATATGCATATTATTTTCTTAAAACTCTTATGTTATGTTTAGTTTTTTATTTTTTTTTAAAATGAGGAAAAAAATAAGGGAAATAAAATAGTGGGAAAAGTAAGGACGAGAGAAAAAAAGAAAAAGAAAATAAAGATTAAAATATTTAAAGTTAATAAATTATTTGTATGTATTATTTTAAATTCATTTAATTTATTTTAACTATTTTATATAAAAATTAAATCATTTAAAATTTAAGACAGTTTTTTTAATTATTTTTTATTATCTTTAATTATTTATAATAAAACCAAAAATGCAAAATTTATTTTTCTTAATATTTTTTCTTTTTTTAATAATTTCTATTTGAAAGTGAAAGATTAAGAAAGTTATTAAGAATATCTTTATCAATATTTATAAGAAACAAAAGTTATTAAATGTAGATAGATTAATGAAGAATATATGTAATAGATAGAGATGTGAGAAGGAATATAGGATACTTGATGAAATAAGAAGATTTTTGTTTAGGGTGTAAATACAAAAAGTGGAATGTAATATTTTTTTTATAATATAGTGGAATGTTATCTTCTATTTGTAAACACCCAAATTAAAAGATCGTATATACTTGTGTGTGGATTATTTGATATTTGTATTCTCAGCGTAACATATTTATATCAAAGTTTCTACTAGCAAATCACTTTCTTGTAACCAAATATAGCCTTGGTGTATCTTCATTCAAGCATATTAAGCTTGTTCCATTAAGCTCAATTTCTTAATCATTAATTGTTTATAGTTTGCTCAAAGTTTCATACAAAAAATTTTAATTAACTTTTATGATTTTTTAATTTTATGAAAATTATCATGAATAATATTAGTAAAATAACAATATTTTTAGTAATAAATAGAATTATAGTTTGTCAAGTAAGGACTCTTTTAACAAAATAACAACGCTTTAAAAACTGAAATGATAATTAAATCGTAAAAGTTATTGATTCACAGTTCAATAATCAAATTTAGTGATTGAAATATGAATGATAAAATAAAATCAAAATTTTAATAATATTTCATTTTGTATATTTGATATGTCAAGTTAAATGATAAAAATAAATATAAATTTATTAATATATTAAATTTTAGCAAATAGAACATGTATAATATTTAAATATGAAGATATATTTAAGATGAAAAAAATTATAATATTTAATTTTATTTACATATTTATGCATTTTATTATTATTATTATTTTTTAAATATTATATTAATTAATTTATAATATTTTCATACTTATCATTTCTTATAATGATAAACATGGACGTAAATATTTATATTTATTTAAATACTTTATATAATAAAAATTTGAAAAGAACATTAATATACCAAAGGAGTTATGTTAGTGTGGCTACTTGCTCATCAATTATAGGTCATAGCTTAAGCCCCCACCATCCACAGTCTCTTTCCTTATATTATAACCAATAGCCAATATAAACTTTATGACCATTTTAAATACACGAGAATGAGGAGTGGGAATGAGGATTTCATTCAATTTCTTGTCAATTCTCATTTTGGATGATTTTAAGTAAATACGAGAATGAAATCAAGAATAATTTCAAAGGAAATGAAATTNGAAATAAATTGTTACTTCAATGAAACAAAATATAATATAACAAAAACCATAAAGTCAATATAATTAAAATTAGTAATAATTTATTATATAAAGAAATATAACTTTTAATATAAAAGAATTAATTAAATTAAATGAATGTAAGTAATAGGAAAATAATCTATTTGATTTAGGGACATTTGTTTTGGACCTATTAGGCCCAAAATTAAGTTTTTGTCCATATAAATTCACTATTTAAGGCCAAAATCTAGAGAAAGTGTGAAAATTAAGAAGAAAAATATGAATTTTTTATCTTTCCAAAAAAGACTTATTGACTATGAAAAAAAAAAAAGAAAAACATTAATTTAAATTTTATTTATTTTTGCAAACCTCAATAAATTTAATATAATTTAGTGATTTGGAAAAAAATACATCATTTTCCAAAAAAATAAAAATAAATTATTATTATTTAAAAATAAGACATCTTGGAAAATATATATTTTTAAAATTGTGTGTATAAAAAATAACTAAAAATATATCAAATTTATTTTTTTAAATGATATATTTTTAAAAAAAATTAGTTTTCTAAAAATAATGAATTTTCAGATAATTATTAAAAAAAAATTAAGATCAAAAAGTTTCTCAAACATTATGGTAGAAAATAGTTTTGAAGGGTATATTGGTTTCTCTTCCATATTTATATCCTCCCCATCAATTATGCAACTTTATAGGTCAAAATCTTAATTTTTTGAGTCGTTGGGTCCAAAAAGACAATTTGTCCCTTGATTTTAATTTTTTTTTTCTTTTTTTTAATTTTCTTTCCTCGTTATACTATTCATTTATTTTTCTTATTTTCTTTAACATCTATTTATGATGTCTTCTTCCATAATAGTTTATGGAATGTAGATACCTTATGGAGATTATTATGAAGTATAGTATAATACGAAATCTTATTTTTCCATATATCATATGCTAAAATTATGTTCATGAAAAGGTTTCTTTCTTTTCAAATCTTCACTAATGAGAAAATCCAAATTTTTAAACCTATGAAAAACTCAAGCATTTCAACCTTCTCCTCAAATTAATCGATTTGAAAAAATTTCCTTCCAAAGTTGTTGAACCACATAATATTCCAAATCTCAAACCTATTTCCATGACCACTTAAAAGGCACCTTCAAGTTATTCAGTAAGCTGCATATCATTTTAAAACGTGAGAGGATATGATTACAAGTATATTTATCCTAACTTTTTGTCTTCAACTCGTTAAGTTTCGTCTAATTTAACTATCAAAACAGTAAGTTGGATGAACGAAGTAGATTCGGAAAATTAAACAGTATATTGAGTGTGTGTGTGTGTGTGTGTTTTTTTCTTTTTTTTTTGGTACTTTAAAAGGATATCATTTTGATTGTATACTAAATCAATATTGGCTGATGTAAAAAAAATTATAATTATTTTTAAATTTAATAATTTATAAATTATATATTTATAACAAAGTCATACCAATATTATGGATAAGCGATTGAATCAATGTTTTGATAAATAACTTTATATGCAATAACTTTTCAATTTAATTTTCATCTTAGGTTTAGAAAAAGACCATTTCTTCCCTTATAATTGAAGATTCTTTTATGAGAATGAGAGGAACAATCAAATCGATCATTGAATTTCTTTTTCTATTTCTATACCATTTTTATAAGAATGAAAGGAACAATCAAACCATTAAATTTCTTTTTATAATCTTAATACATTCAAATCTTGTTCCTTCATATGGAATGCGTAGGATATCATCATCTATTTACCAAAAATTAAAAATTAAAAATTTAAAAAAAAATTATTCTCAAAGCCGCTGACCAATCCCAAATCCCTTCCATGTTAGGACAAGCTAATAAATAACACCTTCAAATTATTCAATAAGTTACATGTCATTTTCAAATGTGAAAGTATATGTTTACAAATATTTATTCTAAAATAGTTCTATGATTTGTGGAAAATGCATGAAATGAGGAAAGTGATGGAAAGATATTTTGAAGGTTAAGAGCAATTTTTTTTCTTTTAAAATTTCTTTGAGATAATTAAGGATCAAATTTGAATTGTAATAGGAAAGTGTGAAATAAGGAAAGTAAGTTTTATGGAAGAGGAATTTCGAATTGTAAGAGTTAAAGTTTTCTTTTGTAAAATTATTCTAAGAATTTTAAAATATGTTGCTTAAATTTATTTTATGAAAATCTTTTGAAGAATTAAAAATTTTCTTATGGGATAAGTTGCTTTCAAATTTTTAAAATTTGCATCAATGATAAATTGAAGTTTCCGGTTTGAAGGATAAATATTTTGAAATTTTTCATAAGAGAACATTTATTATTAAAAAAAGGTTTAAATAAACTTTGTAATTTGATGGAAATAAATATTTTTTGAATCTTTTTTAAGATAAAATATTTATTTAATTGAAATCAAAGAAGAATTTTATGAAAATAAATTTTAAAATTTGAGATGAGAGATTCTTATCAAATTAACTTGTGGATAAAATACTTTCATAGAAATTTTAAAAATTTTCAATATGTCATTCTCCTATTACACTAGCTTCCAATTATAAAATAATATTTTTTAAAATTCTCATAAAAGATAATTTATTCATTAAGGTAATTATTAAAGTTATAAAGCTCTTAATCAAATTAAAAGATCAAATGGAAAGGGCCTTAAACAAACCACAACCTTCAAGATCAAACTCATCTTAATTTGGGTCATCACCAAATTAACTATGGGTTGGTTCAAGGAATCAAGAGATGTGGACCTTATCAAAGAATATGAATTTTCTTAAGAATAAGATTGTATCTCAAAGACTACTAGTTTGAAAATTAGTTGAACTTTAAAACCCATGAGGTATATAGACTCTCCTATGAACTTAAGTGACTTTGACCCAACTTGGGCTTAAGTCACTTGATCTAGCCTACTACGTTCTATTAATTAATTAACCATAATGGGATTCAATTAATTTGATTAGCTTAATCTAAATATCAAAATTAATTAATCATAAAATATTGTACAATCTTGTGTTTTTATCAAAAAGCTCTTATGCACATAAATGATTAATTTTCCATAAATTCTCAAAACCTTTGTGTGAATAAAGAATATGAGCTCGAGCAGAGACCACGAAGACCCATGGAAAATACTAGCTCTCTCATAATTCAATTATGAACTTGGCTCAACATTTCACAAAAGAGTAAACTACACTCTCCAATATCCTATGTCATTACATCGAAATAAAAATTGATTAAATCTAATTTAATCAATTTTTTGGCTTGTAACCAATTATCCACTACATGAAAACTCCTATGAACTAACGTTTGTAATCTAATGAGGTAAAAGCTATCAACCTCTCAATATTATCTTTATCATTATTGATTCTCAAATCCTTCTATTTTGTGATCAACTAATATACTCTAATCCATGTCAAATTCCACTTAAGAAATTAATACGATGTCATAGATTTCATGATCGCATCCTTACAATCACCCAAGGGGATACGGTGTCTCAATCTCACAAAATATCATGGTACATCTATTGAGAATACTCATTTCCACCGGCCTTCATCAATAGTAACTAAATCAATAGGGAATATATGACCACCATAAGGTCTCACCTATAGATCAAAGTCTTCAGTTGATTTCAACATAATTTTAATATCCTCTCAAGGTTAAGGGTTCATGCAGCATAGCAGCTTTTTGAATGATTCTCCATAAGTCCTATTCAATGTGTAATAATATATACAAGTGCATTCATCATAGGAAATTCATCCTAATGACCAAGACTAATCATCCCTCCAATTAGGAGGTAGTGTACTACGGCCTTATATGGACTGCCTTATTCCATGAACCAATTGTGAACAACTAGTCAATATTGCAACAAGCCCATGATTTGGATCTTTTGTACAACTTCCAATGCACCTAAGTCACATACAATGCAAGTGATGCAAACTTAAATGTTCAACATAACATCAATGCAAACAAGGATGGTAAAGTGGAAAATCCAGTCTAACTTTATTGCATCATGTTTTACTTTTAAGGGCTTTATCCCAACAATTCTCATCAGTCAATATCAATTCAATCCAACAACAGAGCCTTGGACAAATATCAAGCATATAGTCAAGTATCTTTGGAGAACAAAAGATTATATGTTTGAGTGTCTTTGCAATATGGATTCAGACTTTCATTCTGATAAGGACTGTATCATATCTACTTCTAGGTATGTGTACATTTAAGTGACATTTGTTACTACTTCCAAAGTACAAGAAGGATACGATAATTGGTTAAAAAGTTCTTCATATGACTTGTATGAACTCTTAACCTTGAGACAATATTGGGGTAGTGTTGAGGTCTCCAATGGTTTTGACTTACGGATAAGAACCTAAAGTGGTCATATAATTCCCTATATATTGGGTCACTATTAATTAAGGATAAAAGATATTCTCAATAAAAGCATCATGATATCTCATTAAATTAAGATAATGTGTCCCCTTATATGATCTTAAGGACTTGTGATCATAAAAATATGTGGCACCATATAATCCTTAAGTGAGATTTGCAGTTCTTTATGATTTGAAGTATATTAGTTTATCACAAATAGCGAGGATTTGAACTCCAACAATGTTAAAGATAATCTTTAAGAACGGTTGATAGTTTCCACCTCACCTAGATTACTATGTCAATCATAGGGAGTTGTATATAGTGCGGATAAGTGAGGTCACAGAAAATCAAAGAACATTAATTAAAATTAGATTTAATCAATTTTTAATCTCGGTGTAATAACAAAGATACTAAATAGTGCAGTTTACGTTGAGTGACAATATTGAGAAATTCAAAATTGAATTTTCACGTTACCAATTTTTTCGAACTCAAAATGAAAGATACCATGAACCCACTTTTATCCTTTAGTAGTGGCTATCTATGTTATATTTACACCTAGGTGACGGGTTACAGATATGATTCAGATAGCTCATATTACATATTTATCTTTTACTATTTCTTGGCGATGTGCATAAAGGTTATTCACCCGAATGAACACTATAACGCCCCAGAAAAACTAATGAAAATTAATTCTACACATGTGCATAAGGGTATTTTGGTTAAATACCAAAGGTGCCTCAGGATTTTCATGATTTAATTAATTCTTGATATTTAGATGATTAAATAAATTACTAGTCTATTATAGCTACATTTAATTGAGAAGCCCAATCTAGCTGTAGTATTCAAGTAACTTTAAGCCCAAATCTATGTCAAAATCACTTAAGCCCACAAACAAAATCTGTGTTATAAACCATAGATTTAAGTTAAAAGTCTAATTTTTCCAAAACTAGAGTCTTCCAGATACCTCAGCCTCATTTTCTCTTTCTTCAAGGTATGTAGTCATTACACAAGTGCACAAGATTGATTCCTAACACACCCAATTGAGCCAAATTTTTATTTATCATGCATTCCATTATACTCTTGGGGCATCTTAAAGATGCATGCAACCCTAAATCCAATAGGATATTTAAATCCTCAATAGTAGACACATGCAAACCTATTCTAGTGATCCTCCCAAGAATAAAAACTGAGACGGTCATTCTCCCATATATGCTTCCAGTATCAGATTATCGTACTCAAGGAATGACACACTTGACTAGTTGTGTCTATCATAAAATGATTTCACTATTATGGTTAAAAAAATGACAAGTAATCACCAAACATGTAGGGAAGTTCACCAAAAAATCTCAAAACATGTGCTTCATTTGAAACTCCTACCAATCATCATTGCTAAGCCACAAATTTTAAAAACTTTAAACCACCTCTTTAGTTAAAAATAAAAAATAAAAATAGAGAGAAGAAGGTTGCTTTTTGGAGGGGAAAAAAAAAGCTAAAGGTTATACTATAGAGGATAAAAATAAGGTCACCTTGAATACTCTACCTTAAGAACCCTAGATTTGTTTCCTTACATATGCACTAAAAAAAACCAAAAACAATGACCTAACTATGATAGGGACTATTATTTCTTAAAAAGTTGCAATTTTGGAAGGGACAAAGGGCATATCACTAAAAAAAATAGCCTAACCTGAAAGTCAACATCTCTCCATAAACGAGTCCAAAATGAAAAAAAAAAATTGAATGACACTTGTTAAGGTTAGGATCATGTCGCTAACGCCTATAGCACAATTACATTAAAGTGGCACCTATATAAATATATAAAAATATTGTTTCCTTTGAATAGATTTGTTAATTTAACATAGTTGTTACGGACACACAACAATGTAGGGACCCCTCCCCTTGGGAAACACGTGGCACGCAGCTCATGGTGACGCGTGGCACGCAGCTCATGGTGACGCGTGGCACGTATTATCAGCCGGACCATCACCATCCGGATTCCCCTAAGGATATGCATGGTGCAGTTATCCTATCCGGACCGCCTCAAGGAAAGGCAAACGACGTTTCAGCTTCTCCTATCCAAGGAAGAGCAAACGACGCTGGCAGAGCGTACATATCCGGATAGTCTCCACAACACATCCGGATAATCAGCATGAGCCATCCGGATATAAATCGTCTGGATGGTCAATTAAAGTAAAGTGAGTCTTACACGCAATCACAACCAGCAGCCATGGCCCACATCTTGTCACCTGCAGAGTGAGAAGACAAGATGAAGTGACAGCAAGTCACTTCCCACGATCATTCTACATGATCACCTACCACGATCTCTGACAGTCGCATCACCTACCATGGTTCCTGACAGCCGATCGTAGGGTGATGATGTCTCTGCTGCTACTTAATATCATCATGACAACATAAAACATCTCCTCACCATTAAAGAGATGAACAGTACCCCTGAAGCTATATAAATAAGTCTTCACACGAAGAAGACAGGGAGGGGATCCACGGGTAATCTTCTAATACCTAGTAAAAGGCCAACTGAGTCATATCTCCTTCTCTCTCTGACCATGGCTAACAAAACCATCGGAGGGTGCGTCCGGACACCCTGTCCGGATGCCTTTTGCAGGTGCAACCGCTGAATCAAGAACCCTTCTGTGTGTTGAGAATCGCGTGTCTATCCACCCAGCAGCAACGTGGACCACCAGGAACTCGAGCCCTCAACATTGGCGCCGTCTGTGGGAAAGCTTTACTTTTTATTTTGATTCAGTCACTAGCAAAGATGGCCACACCTTCCCAAAGTCGATCATCTGGTAGAGGGGAGGAAGATAATCTCGAATGACGTAAAGCCATCGAAAGGAGACAGTTGGCAAGCGAAAAACAACTAAAAGCTCTCCTCCAGGAGACAGAGAGGTTAAGAGAAGAAAACGCTGTGTTACGCATTCAGGCCTCGACATCAGGTCCTCCTCGTCGTCAGCGTTCAAGAGGCTAGATGGCAAACTCAAGGCCAGAGCCTGAATCAATATATCCTGGATTAGCAGGAGCTGTCCCAGAGGCAGGCAACGTAAAGCCCCATGAGCCACGTACACCCATGCCTCGAGCTCCCCGCGAGGAAAGCTCAGATTCCACTCACTTTTCAGCAAAAAGACAACGTGATAGAAAATCACAGTTGTCAAGTTCAATGCGCGCAAGACTAGGCCCACAAG